>PVJH01025572.1:0-31332 GCA_004026705.1 Nesogale talazaci
TTATTTTAGATAATATGGAGTCAACAACTTCTGTACACAAATGTTAGGAGAAAGGGAGAGTTTAAAACATCAAGAACCACTGTAGACATTTGACTGGATGCCTCCTCAAAGTGCACAACAGCAGACCAGTGCCCACTGAGATGCAGGGTACCCTCTGTTTAGTTTCCCGAGGAGATATAAGGAAGTGGTGTGGAGACTCCGATGTGATGGCTTTCTTAATACAAAAAAAAAAAAACAAAAACAGATAGACAAAGCAGTACACTCATGTTGGACACAAAGGCATTCCTTCCATGTTCTGTTTGCATTTATGCTTCATTGATTGATTAGTATTGTTATTATTAGGAAGATGGAATTCTGCATTCCCGCTCTCTTAGTGTGGCTCACCACACTAAATTCAGATTGTTCTTGGTCTCCGCTGCAGGTGTATATGTTAGGTGCCAGTCAGGATCCAATAGCTTCCAAGTACAAACTACACTGAACACATTTAGTTCAAGGAGCCTTGGTAGCTATGGGATTATGTGTTGGGTTGTGAGCTAGTTAACATTTATTTTGCCAACCCAGCAGATAAACAATTAAACTCGAGGTTAATTAAAGGGTGGAGAGATTAGTGGCTCAGTGAGCGTCCTCTTTCTAGTTCTCAGGTCTCTTGATGTCCACTGGTTGGATCGGGCTGCAGCTAGCTGCCTTAGCCAGTTCCCTGCTTCAACTGGCAAGGCTCACTTCTTGTGAGACACCCCTGAGGAGAATCCACATGGACCTACCCTGATGCAGCCCTGGGTGCTGGAGTAGTCGTATGGAGACCCCTGCCAGTGTTGAGATGCTGACATGTTCACTGACATGTTCACTGATTCGGCTTTCCCCCTAAAGTTGGCATCATTACGTGTGTTTTGTGAGATGGAAGAGGACTTCCTGGATTGGTGTCGGACATATGGGCAACTTTTGGACATATTTGCTTGGGCAGCACTGGGTCGGGATGTTTTATTTTTTTTATTTATTTTTATTTTTAGGCATCACTGCCCTCAGGTGGTGGGAGTAGGAGGCTCAACCTTTGCTCCTGGGAGCCGGAATTGAACCTCCATCCCAGTGGGCCGCAGTCCTGCGCACAACCACTACGCCACCGGGGCTCAGCCCTCGGGATGTTTTCTTGATGTGCACTTACCCTTTATGCAAAACTTCTTTTACATATGAGTTTCTGTGGATTTGTTTCTCTAATGTACCCAGACTAACAACAGACTGCTAACTGCATGGTGAGAGTTTGAAACTACCAGCTGCTCAGAGGGAACAAGATAGATACTCCTGTATCTATAAGATAGATACTCCTGTAAAGAGTTATCATCTCAGAAAACCCACTGGGACAGTTCAATTCTGACCTATAGGGGTTTACTTTGAGTTGGAAAGATTTCAGTGGATGCAAGTTTTTCTTTTTTACTCTGTGGAGATAGGACTAACATGGCTAAAAGTTTCACTCACCACAGTAGTTAATTTACAGGGGTGTAAGCTCATCTCTGCCTACTCTACTTAAGATCAAATTAAATTTTTCTCTCTTTAGATTCTGTTTCTGAAATGAAAAATAATCCAGATAGACTTTTACATATGTACTTACCAACCTTGATTGCTAAAATCTTTTAATTTACTTTTTACTTCTAGAAACAACTTTTGGTCAACAACTAGATATGAATTTACACATATTGTCTACATAAAATACTTTATTTTTAAATAAGGGAAAACTTTTAAGAATCACCCAAATTATGAAAAATTATTGTAAATAAGCACCATTTTCTGATGCTCTTCTGGTTGACAGAGACCCAATGTACAACCAAATTAAAAACTCCCTGATCCTACCCTATTGAAACAACCACTGGCATGTTTGAATCTATCATAACAGCCACAATATCAATCCATTCTGCTGAGGGTCATCTTCACTTGGGCTGACTCTTAATAATATGGTTAAGGCCAACACAAAGTTCAACTTTGGTGAAGATACTTCAAAAATCATTGCAGCATTACATTGGCATAGACCTCCCAGAGGTTCAAGGAAATACAGAAGAAAATGTAGAATGAAGTATAGCATTGCTTCTGTCAGATGGATCTCAGCTGAAAGCAGAGAATTCCAGGAAGGCATTTAACTGTTAACTGTGTTAATAACATATACACTATTATTTACATATAACAGACATTTGTAATGAATTTTAGTAAAATAAGATTTTGTCTAAATTACATTTCTTGTTTACTTACCACAGAAGCAAAATCTCATACAGAAAGCTATATTGACATTTCAAGACTTCTTCACCCATATTATTTACACTTTTTGGTTTACTGCATTTTATTGAAATTAATCTTTTGAACTTTTCTTTAGCAACTTAGAGTTATTGGGCTGAAAAATATGTAACCTTCACATTCTATAATTAGCTGTTATACTATGTTGATACCCAGGGGAGAAGCATGGACTTGTGGGAAAGAAATTTATTAAAGTTTAATAAATTATTTAAGGTTGCGTTTCTCACTAAAAATTAAAAACTTGTATGGATCCTACTCCTTTAGAGCATCATCTTTCTATATGAACTAAGACATGATGGCTGCTGCTTCTTTTTTGTTTTTCAGAAAAAGAAAACATATAAGAAAATATTAGAGATTATGAGAATAATTTTCACTTATAAATCTTGAAAGTATTTACTAGATCAGTTATCATTTTAGTGAATCTTTTCCCATTGTATTTCTTGCCATGCAAGTTGTATCATCCAATGAAGTCAGAATTAAACTCCATTGTTTTCAGAGTTAATGTTGTTATTGGATGCCAGCCAGTGGGCTGTGACTTATAGCCACCCTGTGTGCAACTGAACTAAACACTGTCTGGTCCTACCTCTTCAAAATTGTTTGTTTGAGCACATTCTTTCAGTCACTGTATCAATCTGTCTTCTGATAGGTTTTCTTCTTTTTCACTGATCTTTGTCTTGACTAAGCATGATTTCTTGTTCCACAGAGAGGTCTCTTCTGATAGCATATCCAAAGTAAGTAAGATGAAATCTCATCATCCTCCCTGTTCAGGTTCATTCTGGATGTGTCATTTCTTCCAAGATGAATTTGTTAATTTTCCTGACAGTTTACGGTACTTTCAGTATGATCACTAACACCATAACTCAAAGGCACTATTTCTTCTAAAGTCTTTCTTAATCCAGTTTTCATATGTATACTAAAGCTTGGGTCATTTACATCTTCATCTTCAAAGTCACACACACACACACACACACACACACACACACACACACACACTCTAAGGAGCTCTTAGTCAGCAGATCTGCCCGATGCAATACACTTACTGATTTTCTGACTGCTGCTTTCATGAGCTTTGATTATGGATCCCAGTAAAATAAAACCCTTGACCACTTTGAGGTTTTCTCTGATTTACCATGATATTATTGGTTCAATTGTGAGGATATTAAAAATTATGTAATCCATGGTAAAGTTGGCATCCTTTCATTTTTACCAATAAGAACCTCAAGTCCCTTTATGTTTCAGGAAGCAGGGTGTACCATCTGTGCATTGTCAAGTTGTGAATGAGCCCTCCTTCCAGCCTGTGGCGGATTTTCATTTCCTACAGTCCAATGACTCAGACACTTGCTCAGCACACAGACTGAGTAGTTATGGTGAAGGGTACAACCCTAATACATGCCATTCCTGATTTTAAGCCATATGGCATATCTGGATGGTTGAATGAAAATTATGCTTTTAATTTGGTTTGAGGGAAACATTAAATTAAGAAATGTGAGAAATGGGCAATAACTTTAAATTATTTACTTTTTTAAAAATTCAAACTGATTTTGTAAGAAACAATTTATCTTTGTAATATGATCAGACCCAAGTATTTCCATAGACTAAGAACCATGTTTGCAAATGTTTAAACATACTTTATTAGCCATGTTTCTAGTAGGGTTGCCCAACTAGCCAGGAAACTATAGGACATCCAGTTAGATATGATTTTCAGAAATATTGCAATTATGTTTGGAACCAGAATATCACTATTTTTGCATGTTGCTATATAAAAGTATCTATTTTATATCTGAAATTCAAATTTAAATTCACTTGACTGGGCACCTTGTGTTTTACTTTTCAACCTTGGCTAGATTGAAATGTACCCCATCTAGTTGGACCCAATCTATATATAAAGGAATTGTAGGAGATGCAGAATAAGGAGAAAATGGTAAATTGGTAAAATTCAAGAATTATACTATGAATTTCTATATGAACTCACACTGAATCTGTAAGTCTTCGCTGGTCTCTAGCCCCTGCATCACAAACTTATGACCATGCCATGCCAAAGTCAGAGATAACCTTTTCTCTATTAGCACCTACCTCAACAGAAATAATGTTATTATGTGCCAGCCAGCCAGTATTAACCCATTGCTGCCCTGTGCACACAGAGGAAAACACCCCCTGGTCCCATGTCTTTCTCATAATTGTTTGTATATTTTAGCTTATTGTTGCATCCTCAATGTTGATCTATCTTCTTGTGGGTCTTCTTCCTCTTTTTGGCTCTCCCTCAACCTTACCAATCATGATGTCCTTCTACAGGGACTGGTCTCTACTGAAAACATGTCCAAATTAGGAAAGGTGAACTTAGGAGAACTCTGGGTGTATTTCTTCCAAGACAGATTAATTTATCCTTTTGAGCAATCCGTAGTAGTTTCAATATTCTTCTCCAGCAACATAGTTCAGAGACATCAACTCTTCTTCAGTCTTCCTTCTTTAGTGGCCAAATTTCACATGTGTAGGAGGCTATGGAAAGTACAGTGGGGTGGTGCATCTCAGTCCTCAAAGCACCATCCTTCCTTTTCAATACTCTGAAGAGGTGCTGGTGCCACAGTTTTAAGAACATAAAGGTCAGGGAAGAAGCTCTTATTTCCAGATGTCTCTCCTATTTTATGTGGTAAAATTGTCAGAGATGTAACTAAACTTTGAGCATTAAATCATCCTAAAATCTGCCATAACACTAATGATGACTGAGTTAACCAGGCAGCTTATTTTCAAGGGCCATGAACCAATTCCAAGCATAAGATGAGAAAGCAAGTTGTTGACAGATGTTGGAAGAAATTATATCATTTGGACTTAAATGATTTCATCTTAATTTTTTTTGTTCAGCTGCTAGTTCTAGAATCTTTATAAGATTTAGGCACTTGAGCTTATTATAGTGCTGCACTTTCACTACTCCTTCATCTATTATAAATGTTGCATTAATCAAAGGCACAAGAGAGAGAAAGTGGATGTCAATGCTGGGAATGAGCAAAGTAGTCTGGGTCACTTAAATTTAACAATTTAATTTATTGGTGACTATTTTTATAGCACTTTCTTAACTCTATTCACTCTTTAAATTAAATTTTAATGTGGAGGCATGCATTTTCCCTCTCCTTTATCTCTATACAAACCCAATGTGGGGTTTTTAATCCATTGTTCCCTGTTTGATTTTTACATTTATATAATTATATTGATAGGTCAAAGTGTTGAATAATATAGCAGCAAACTTTTTATATTGTAAAAGCTTTGAAAGTATGAAATATATGGGTAGGTCAATAAATATTGGTATAGAAGTATAGAAATCCTTTTATGATTTATCAAAATGTATAGCTATTATGCCTCAATATACCCATCATTAAGGTATCTTTGCTTCTGAAGGCTGGGTTTTAATCTCTCTCATCTTTCCCCAACACTTTTGAACTCTTGTGATTTATGGCACATTAAAACAGTTTGGGCATCCTTAGATAACTCAAATTGTGTACTTTAAAAATGTTCTTTGAGGACTGAGCCCCGGTGGCACAGTGGTTGAGTGAGGGACTGCGGCCCCGCTGGCTTGGCAAGTCAAATCCAACAACAGCTCTTCAGGAGCAAAGCTGGGTAGCTCCCACGACCACCAGAGGACAATGATGTCCCCCTCCAAATATTCTTTAAAAAAAAGTAGTATGAAATGTTCTTTGAGTTTTGGAAATGTAAATAAATGAAGGGGCGAGTTAAGAGTTGTGGGATGAATGGGGTAAATTTTATCCTTGAAAAATGGACAAGTAAATGGTCAAAATTATGAGGGAAAAAATTCCTTTGAGACTCTATCCTAAAATTTTTCTTACTAATGCAATTTACAATGTTATCGAATTTTCTTTTTTAAAAGCCCCAGGAATGCAGGATTGGTTTGACATCGTAAAATCCATCAAAATTGTATACCACATTGATAAGAAAAAGTATAAGGACGACACGATACTTTCAATAGATTCAGTAAAAGCATTTGACAACATCTAGAACCTTTTCCTGATTAAAATGCTCAGGAGGATAGAAATGGAAGGGCAGTTCCTCAAGTTAGTAAAAGCTATCTATGAAAAGCCAACAGCTAACATCATAGTCAATGGAGAAAAGATGAAGTCAATCCCACTAAAAGGGAAATAGACAAGAATTTCCCTTGTCCCCACTTCTGTTCAATACTGTACTGGATGTCCTAGATAATAACATAAGACAACAGAAAGACATCAATAGTATCCAACGGGGATAGGAGGAGGTAAAATTATCATTATCTGCAGATGACAAAATTCTGTACATTGAAAATCCCCAAAACTCCACAACTGGAGTACTGACAGAGATAGAGGAATATGGAACAGTGGCAGAATACAAGATTAATAAATAGAAGTCAATTGTTTTGCTATAGACATCAGACAAGACCATAGAAGAGGTGCTCAAGAAGGCAGTCTATTCACAAAGGCCAACATAAAACTAAAATATCTAGAGATATATTTAACCAAAGAAACAAAAGACCTATATAAAGAGAACTGTAAGACAGGAAACCAAAATCAACCCCCATCAATGGAGGAATATCTCCTTTTCATGGATTGAAAGACTCAATATAGTAAAGATGTCTATTCTACCCAGGGCACTGTATGAATTTAATGCTATCCTGATTCAAAAACCAACACCCTTCAGAGAAAGTTTTTTGTTTTACCAAAAACTGAACAGCAATTTCATATGGAGGAGGAAGAAGCCCAGAATTAACAGAGAACTTCTCAAAGAAGGACATAGCAGGTTTGCTTTACCTGTCTTTTGCACCTACTATATAGTCACACTGGTCAAAACATTGTGGCACTGGCAAAATGACAGATACACAGACCATTGGGAAAGAATAGAAAATACAGAAATAAAACCATCAGCATATAAACAACTGATCTTCTACAAGATCCCCAAAAGCATCAAGTGGGAGGGTGATGCCCTGTTTAACAAGTGGTGCTGGAAACAAGAGAAATCCACATGTAAAAAAAAATGAAACAATATGTCTACCTCATCCCATGCACAAGAAAAAAACTCAAGGTGAATCACAGACCTAGAAGTAAAACCTCAAACCATCAGGACCATTAGTGAAGGAATCCAAACAAAACTAAGAACTCTGACCCAGGGAACACAATGGCTAAATGAAATAGGGCAGTGTATACACACAGGGGAATCTGAAATTGACATTACGAAGGTGAAAACACCTTTGTGCCTCAAAAGACTTTACCAAGAGGGTAACAAGGCAACTCAAAGTCTTGGAGGGGATTTTTAAGTAAGGACACAGAGGCAAAGGTCTTATATCCAAGATCTACAATGCCCTCCTTGTCTGCAAAAAGAGAAAAACAGTTAACTCTTTGAAGTGGGACAAAGGACTGTAAAGAAATTCCACTTGGGAGGAGACCCATATGGCCAATATACATATGAGAAAAGGCCCCTGATAATTAGACATCCGAGAAAAGCAAATCAAAACAACCATGAGATACCATCTAGCATCTTTGAGGCTAGCTCAAATCAGAAAATCAGAAAGCAACAAGTGTTGCAGGGGATGTGGTGAGATAGGAACTCTCCTATAGCGCTGGTGGTCCTGGAGACATGTATATCCACTATGGAAAGTGATCTGGCAATACTTAAGGAAGATGGAAATTGAGCTACTTTATGATGCAGCTATCCCTCTATTGGGTACATACCCAGAAGAGGTAAGAAACAAACCACAACCCATTATATGCACTCCAATGCTTATTGCAGCGCAATTCAGAGTCACAAAGAGTTGGAAGCAATCTGACTTTCCATTGGCAGACGAGTGGATCAGAAAAATCTGGCACATACAGACAATGGAGTATTATGCATCACTAAAGAGTACTGGTGAGCACATGAAACACCTCTTTTCTTGGGAAGAGTTGGAGGAAATTATAATAAGTGAAGTCATCCAATCACAAAAGGAGAAGTACAGCATAATCAAAAGGTAAGCATAATCAGCACAGCGTAAGCATAAGCGGCACAGTAGGTATAGAAGAAAAACCTCCTATACCATAACATTTTGATTGAGATACAGGATTATGTTGAAACAAATCCATGGAGGTACATACTGGTCTAGCACAATAACAGGAAAAGGAGGGAGAGGGAAGGGAAGAAAAGGGGAGGTTGAAAGTCAAATGATGATGGAGTGAACAGGGCACTAATTCATGCAGAGCAAAAGTACTGGTCTTGTCTCCACAGCATCTGGATTGGGCATGCAGACCCTGCCATGAGGATGGTGTGGCCACATGGAAGGATGCATAAAAAGACAGAGCTACAGGACTGGCCCCAAACAGAGCCAAAAGGATCCCCTCCCTAGAAGTGTGTGGGGCAGAGAGCAGAACTGAACCTACAGGTTGAGGAGAGAAGGCATGCCATACCCACATGGAGGCAGGCCTGCATTGAGGAAGAGAAAGAGACCCATATTGAACCCCACGCTGGCACACCAGGCTTCAAGAATGATGTCCATGCAGGGAGCAAATAGGACCTAGATGGGACTGGGAAAAGGACAACAGCACATCTCACGCTGTCCCCTTACTGGAGCAGAATGTGACAGAGGACATTTCTGGGGTTACGTGGTGGGGAAGCAGCACCCCCTAAAATGGAGCAAATCAAGAAGAGAGCATACCTGGATAGACAGTCTGGAGGAGAAAACAACAGGTCCAACAGTTCCGGGGAGACAGGGGACAAGGGGATGTGGGTGAAAAAAGTCGTGTTAACAAATTCAGGGACAAGGGAATGACAAGTGATCCAAAATAGGTGGCAACGAGGGTGTAAAAAGCCTGTGAGGCTTGAGCAAAGGTAATGTAACAGAGAAGAAATACTGAAATCTAAATGAAGGTTGAGCATGATAATGGGACAAGAGGAAAGTAAAAGGAAATAGAGGAAAGAACTAGGAGGTAAAGGACCTTTATGGAGGTCTAAGTACAGGCATATATAAATGTAAATATATTTATGTATGATGACTGGGAAATAAATCTATTTGAAAATATTTATAGGCTTAGTACTAAGGTAGCAGATGGACATTGGGTTGCCACTCCCTCAATGCAAGAACACTTTGTTCTATTAAATTGGCATTCCATGATGCTCACCTTTTTGAAAAATCACTGAAAACACATGGGTACATAAGCCTATGGGGTGAACAAAGCTGATGGTGCCAGGCTATAAAAAGATAAAGTGTCTAGGATTTTGAAGACTTGAAGGTAAACAAGTGACCATCGAGCTTATGACGTTGGACTGAACTGCAACAAAGCCCACATAGAAGAAGTGATCACCAGCCTGTGTGATCACTGGGTGTCATAAGGATCAGGCATCAAAGGACAAAAAAAATGTATCATTGTAATGAAAAGGATTGCAGATTGGGGATCTAAAGTCCACCTGTGGACAAGTAGATATTCCCTTACAGAAGGGTCATGGGGAGAAAATGAATCAATCAGGGTGCAGTGTAACAACGATTAAACATTCAACTTTCCTCTAATTCTTTTTTGGGGATCTTGAAATATCTTTTTAAAAATAATTTTATTGGTGGCTCATACATCGTTATTCACAATATATAAGTAAACATATTGTGCCACGCTTCGCATGCCTGCTGCTGTCATCATTCTCCAATCCTCCACGTTTCTACTTGAGCTCTTGAAATCAACTTCTCATCCTTTCTCTTCCATCCTTGCTCCCTTCTCCCCCACCAACGCTCAATACTTTATTAATTATTATTATTTTGTCATAACTCATACTGCCCAATGTCTCCCCTACCCCTCTCCACCAATGTCGTCTAATTCTTAAATGCTTCCTCCCCTCCACTATCATGATCCCAATTCTACCTTATAAATTTGACTAGAAAAGAGGATGTATAATAATAGAGATAGGAACTAGAAGCACAAGGGTTTTTAGTCAGGGTAGACTAGAGGAACAAAATCATAAGCATGCATATGTATTTAAGGGAGAGGCTTATATACAAAAGGAATTGAACATTGAGAAAACATCCCAGCCCAGTCCTGTCCAAGGTCATAAGTCCAATATTAGCCCATATGTCTGATATCAGTCTATGAAATCCTCTTCAGACTCATGAAACACATGCAGTGATGCCAAATGCAGAACAATCACAAGCCAGTGGGTAGAAAATCTTTGGATCCCGTGGTATTGTAAGCATCTCACCATTAGCAGGAGTTTCCACGTGGCTTCTCTAGGTCCAAGTATCAGGCAAGGTACCTCAGGGCAGGTCCATGTGACTTCAGGGATGTCTCTCATGGGGCCAGCCTTGTCAGTTGAGTCTCTCAGGCAGTGAGTGTTGTCAATGGAGTCTCCAAGGAAGTGAACTGAGAGAGATAGTGTCGCCTGCCTCCAAGAAGAAAATACCAGATTTCCCAGAATTCTCAGGAGAAAATCAGGTCCACACAGAGGTCTCAGTGGCTATCTCCTGATTGAGAGGCTAGACTCCACCCCTTCATTCTTAATCCTCAAATTGACACCAGATTAGGTGCCTACCACACTGATAGAATATACCCATTATTATATTTTAGGTTCAAAACATTGTTCCTTATTATTATTAAGCATCAATAGGAATGATTTATACTCTTAACCATGTTATTTTCTATTCTTATAATCATGGAACTATCCAGATTAACAGTGGCAAGGAAGTCTAGATAGATTCAACCAGGGTAAGCAAGTCCCTCAGGTTACAATACCTCTTGCACACTGCTAACCCTCCCTCATGGAGATTTCTTGGAAATTTTTGAGGTACCCCACATTCCTACCCCATGGCTTTCTGGAAGAATTTGGTGATATAAATGAATACAAACTGTGGTCTTCTCAAAGGGCTCCCTATTGATTATGCAGATAATCATAAGTAGGAAACAATTACTACAACATGTATAATATGCACTATAATAGAGGTAAGCAGAAGAAACCATAGGGAAGCTGTTGGAGTGTGGGAAGATATTCAATAATATCCTCCTAGAGTCCTAGAGACATTAGCCCAGAGAATGTATACAGAAGAGGAAAAGGGATGCATTTGCAAAGATATCAAGGAAAAATCATGATAGTGTATAGAACTTGTATGTGGATTCAAATGAGATGAGGGAAAATAGGACTGACTGGGAAACATTATGAGAAATAGAAAGGTAAACATGAAACTTGTATCCAAAAGAATTGTATGTTCTGCCTTAATTTTCCAAACAATGAAGTCATGAAAGGAGTTTAAATTGAGGAGAAGAAACATATTATAGAGCTGAAGGAAATTCCTAGAAGTGTTATGAGACATGGATCGTTCCAACAAATAGCGTCATTATGAAACTAGGTTGATTCAATGGCACCTGGTTTAATCCCTTTGTAACTGCCTAATTGGGGAGACAACTTCATCTTTATGCATCTCCTTCTCTTCATCTGTATTCCAAAGCTAATAACAGTATGTGCCTTGTTGGTAGATAAGGACAATCAGTTATTTAAAGACTTTAAGGTACCCATAAAGATGCCTTGATTGCAATAGATCTTTTAAAGTGTGAATATTATATGTTTTTTATATTCTTTTGTCTTCTTTATTTCTTCTTCTCTTCAACTTTTCCTCTTTTCCCTATGTATCTTGGAAAAAGACCATGGACTTTTGACTGTCAGAAAAAAGTATAAAATTTAATTTTACCTCTGAGTCTATCTCCAATCACATGTCCTAATTCATCTTCTAGTGACGTGAGTAGATTTCAAACCCTAGGTTTATGTCAGTCCATTGAGGTTATTGTAATTGAAATTATACCGCTACTACTTCTAAGCAGAACAAAATTACTTCAGCAGGCATTTGGACATGACTTTAGGCTACTCTATTAAGCATTATGTGACCCTTTCAAAGACTATATCTCAACTTTCTAAAAACTCTATCAATGGTGAAGTGCAGATTAGGAAAATCTCCTCAATGTATAACAGAGAAATGACACAATCTTTGTAGTAGGGTGACATCTACCATTTATTTTGGGCAATATGCCACTGGAATATTTAGTCTACTTTTCTATTATGATATGGAAGCTTAGAAAAGTGGCCTTACAATGAAATGTAATTAATTTTCCAATTTTATGGATAAAGAAATTATAAGAAATAGAGATTTCTACAGATCTTTTGGGGAAAAATATTTCTATAAGCATACTACCAAATACAAACAGTTGAGAAGAAAAATCGATTTGCTTTATGAAGTGCAAAAGTCCAAAATGTATGTGAAATAAAAACAATATGTTATTATGATAAAATAATATTTGTATTGTTGGGCTGAGCCCTGGTGGCGTAATGGTTGTGAGCGGGATGGAGGTTCAATTCTGGCTCACAGGAGCAAAGGCTGGGCCTCTTACTCCCACCACCAGGGCAGTGATGCCTTAAGAAAAATAAAAAAAATAATATTTGTGTTGCATAGTTAAAATGCTACCCAAAATTTATTCTAACTCACCTAATAGGCAATTAACACACACACACACACACATACACACACATACACATATACAGAGCCACATGGCAATAAGGAAAGACTCTACTGTACAATCTAAATAGAACCACTTTGTTGTCTATAATACTATAAATTATTTAAAAAGAATTATTCCAAATAGCCTGCAGAATGTTCTTAAATAAGATACTCTTAAATTAATTATATCCACCCATACCCTGAAATAATATGTAGAGTTAAAAAGTCTATGTAGCATTAAAAAATCATTAAGAGAAAATCAAATTTATAAACTCTTGTAGAAAGATTGACAGTATATATTATGAAGTGATAGAAATAGAGTTCACATTAGTAGGGTATATACTTGTATTTTGGTTAAAAGAAAGAACGTTTTAAAACAAAGACAAACATAAATGTCTCCCTATACACCTCTACATCCAACATCTGTGTCTGAAACTATCAGGACACAGGTACACATAAATATGTGTGTTAAGTATCATAGGTAACTCGTGAGTGAATGCCCAACAAATTTTTGAAAATTTAGGCAGTCACTGGATTAAAAATAAATTTCACTTCAGAATCCATCTTTCAGTCCTTGCATAAGTCAGAATAGTAAATTATGACTCAAACTGACCAGAAATATCGGTTAGGATATAGAATATAGCTTATTTATTTCTGCATTAAAGGACTAAAAAGAACACTTCCAGATGCACGAAAATATTTTAATAGAATATTCATGAATTTCTTATTAGTGTTGCAAAGTAGTACCTATTTGATATCATGAACCATTATATACACCTTGGATTTTAATTTAATAGACTCGACACAGGTTGTTTTATAGCTACAGGGGGAACATAAGTCAGGTGTTCATAAACAAGGGAGAGGCAGCCTGTTGTGCCAGCATGGCTGTAAAAAGTGGATGAGTTTCCCTAAGTTCTGGTTTTGCATTATAGTGTGCGATGCGTTATTTTTATAGAAAATAATTCTGAGGAACTGGGCTGAAGAAGTCACAGGAGTAGACAATGTGGGGCTTTAGGTCACTACGTCAGACCCTACTTTATGGGTGAACAATAGCAGCAATGCCGAGAAAAATGTTCTTTATCGCCTGTTCCACCATTGTGCCCCATGCGCATGTTACTGGATGATTTGATAAGGCATTTCAAAAGCCTGAAAATGCATTATTCTTGGAACTAGCAAAACTCCTGGACAACTTGCTCTGAGATTATATCACCAAAGTATATCTATAAGGGGATCATTTTTACTTTATTTAAAAACAGTGGAAAGTTGAAAGGAGTCAAAATATCTACACTCCATATGACCACTTTAAGAAATATGAAATTATATTTAAAATCTTATTTGTGTCGATGGTAGGTTAAGTCTCCTTTATCAAAGATGTTTTTCCAGATGTACATATAAAGGGCGTGATATAGGATTCGCAGGTCTTAGGCAGCCTCTCTACCTTGTTACTTTTGTAGCAGGATTAGAAAATTACGTGATCTGAGAACAGAATCCTGCTTTTGTTTGAGTAGTTACCCTTCTGGTATGGAATCATGCAATATTTGTCCTTTTGTCGTTGATTGACTTCACCCAGCAGAGTAGTTTCCAGGTACATCCATGTCATGCAGTGTTTCATGGATTCATTGCTGGTATTGGGTGGTGGGGTGGCAGGGAGGGTGGTTACAGGAAGATACATAGTATTCCATCGTGTATAGTTTCCTTGTCTATTCACTTAAGAACATTTGAATTGTTCCCAACTTCTTGTTATTGGGAATAGTGTTGCAGTGAATGTGGGAGAACCTCGGTATGATGTTCTTGATACTGTCCCACAGCTCATCAGACCCTCTGTCATGCATGTTCAATGTACTAAATCTGGTCTTAAGATACTTTTTAAATTCATATGGAATACAATGGAGGTCATATTCTTGCTTCCATGAACTTGTTTTAATTTTCTTCAGCTTAACGTGAACGTATACATGTCTAATTCCACAATCAGCCCCTGGCCTCATTTCAGCTGCTGATACTGAGCTTCTTAATTGCCAATTCCCACCAAGCCAAAACACTAAACTCACTTCCATCCAGGTCAATGCCGGCTCATGGTGACTCTATTTTATGCAACATGAAACCCCTCTGCCATCAGGTCTCATTCTTTTCCATGCCTTATATCTGGCAAAGTCCATGTGGATAGTTGCTGTTTGTGTTGTTGAAAAAAAAGGTATTCAAGATGAAATCATTCTTGGTCTTGCAAATTCCATCATCACCAAGGCCATTTTGTAACTCCTGTTCCTTCTTCTGTTTTCAATGGTGACATTCCAATTGCCAGTGATTATCAGTACACCTTGATTGAATATTTGATAAATTTTAGACTGAAAATATTGATATAATTCTCCAATTTCTTCATCGTTAGTTTTAGTGGTTGTTACATAAACTTGAAGTATGGTTCTATTTCCTTGTATGCAAATATATTATCCTATCAGACAACATTGTTAAGAGGTAAATGGAGGCAGAGTTCAGACAAAATTTTTCCTTTAATAAAGCCACCAACCGCATCATTATGGTCGACTCTACTTTGAGAAGGCAGCACTTCCTCAGGAATATTTTGAGTGCCTTCTTTCTGTCACTATCTCTGATGATATTCTGCTACTATTCATGATAATTTCAGTATCTGACAATATTCCACTGTTACCTATATAATTTTTAGTGACCAATTGTCATGAAGTGGACAGCCTATACCTTCTTCATAATTTATTCTTAGTTCCTACCCTTGACAGAGCTTCTAGGATCATAATCACATATGAGCCATCATAGTATAACAACTTGACAGACAAGGGCTGAGAAAATACTATAGAGATATTAAAATTAATGTTGTAAAATGTATGATAAAACAAACACGTCTCTGGGAAAAATCTTACACCATAGAAGTTGAGATATTCAAAAAGAAGATTATAATAATGGATACGTTATGATTTCAATTACTGTGAATTGTACATATACAGCAATAGCAAAAAGGAGGTATGTATAAAAACATTATTATAGTGGTTCTTTCTGGATATTTACCTAAGGGTTTTTTATTTTATTTTATTCTGTATATTTTCAATTCTTTGTGTTGAACATGCTTCTTCATCATGGGTTTTTTTGTAATGACGTTTTGAAAAATTCTTAGTGCATTTAAATGTATTTTAATATACGTCATTGTTTTAAAATTTGACCCTCCATCTTTGATTTATTATGAGATATTATTTCAGCTGGGATATCTGAAATATATCTAAATAAATGAATTTTTAAAAGACCTAAGTAACATTACAGAAATGTTATTATCAATTTCATCAACTATTTTGTCTGGTGGTAATGAAAAAAAGGATACATTTTCTCTTGTAAAATATTAAAGAAAAATATGTCACAAAATCTATAGATGTTGTTAGTTACCTCTGAATACTTTCTGGCTTGTAGCAACCTTATATGCTACAAATCACAGTGTCCTGTCCTGGGTTTTCTGCCTGTCATCTTAATGAAAGCAAATCACCAGGTCTTTTCTTCCATTGTCCCAGTAGGTGAATATGTGCCGCAGAGATTTAGGTGAGAAGCTGAGTGCATGCCTAGTGCTGTAGCTAGAGATCTCCTTAGTGGACTAGGCATTCTCATAAATATGACATGTATTTAGCTCTATGTTAATATTTTCAGTTAACAATGAGAGATATCAAAAGAATGGTTTTACACTAGGAGACTAGTTGAGCAATAATACAAGATAATTGGCTTTTTTGTGTGTGTGGGCATCAATGCCTCTGGTGGTCGTGGGCGCTACCCAGTCCTACTCCTGAGAGCTGCCACTGGATTTCAACCACCAAGCATGTGGACTGCAGTCCCACACTCAACCACTTATGGCACCAGGGCTCAGACCAATAATTGACTTTTTTAAAAAGAAGCTTTTATGTGAAGTAGGTGAAGGTTTATAGAGCAAATGATCAATTCTGATTCATAGTGACCCTATAGGACAGAGTAGACTTGTACCTGATAATTGCTATTTTAATGACAATTTCCTTATGGAGCTATGTCTACAAATTGACACAAGAAGTTAAAGAGAACATGTTAGTGTGTTCTAATTGTATTATGACATTTCTGTAATAGATAATTTGTCCTACCAACAATAGTACATCAAAAAAGCTCTACCCACTGTTTGAAGATTGCATCAGTCATTACTGCATCAATTTCTATGTATAATATTTATTAAAAACATGATACTCAGAAAATATTTGCTTGAAAAACATTTATTTTGTAACTTGCTAAACTTTAATTTATTAGAAAGCTATTTATTAATTATATACACTTTGTACATTGTACAATGTTTATGGCTGTCTGGATTAAAAATTAGATTGATCTCTGATATAATTATAAATACAAAATATAATTAATGAGCTTATCCTTCATACTGCAATTACATGGGCTAATTGATGAGATAAGTTAATACTTAAATGGTCTGTTTACTCTCTAATCTTTAAAGAATTATTACATGGATTTTAAATTCTTAGGTTTTCTTTAATGCATTACATCTTAGCCATGATAGTAGCTATATTAAGAAATTAGGAGACAGACGGGGTTTTCTGCTCCCAGAATGAGTTACAGTGTCAGAAATTCACAGGGCAGTTCTATAATGTCTTTATGAGTTGCCAGCTCAATGCCAGAGAATTCATGTTTTTTTTTAATTGAGCAAGAAATAGTGAAAAACATGGTTTACTCTTTGTTTGATGATACACTAATGATATTGGGGGAAAAGTTATTGTGATTAATTATGCTTAGGTGGTATTGAGTGCGTTTGAACTCATAACAACCATATGTACAACAAAACAAAATATTGACCAGCTCTGTGTCATTCTCTCAATTGTGCTTAAGCCCATTGTTACTGACACTAAGTTAACCCACATTTTTAAGAATTTTGTTCTATTTTAAAAGATAGTCTACTTTATTAACTATGATGTCTTTCCCTCCCAAAACCTCCTAATAACCTGTCTAAAGTTTATGGGACTAAATCTCTACATGCATGCTTTTAAGACACATTTTGGCTGCACTTCTCTTAAGACAGATTTGTTTGGTCTTCTGGAAATCTATAGCACCTTCAATATTGTTCACTGACACTATAATTCAAAGACTTAAGTTGATCTCCATCCTTAGCCATTATCCAGTTTTGCTGGATATAAAGTTATTGAAAATATGACTTCAGTCAGACAAGCCTTACCCATCAAAGTGACATATTTTAAATTTTAATTCTTTACAGATATCTTTTGTAATGATTATAACAAATATAATATATCTGAGAACATTGCCATTTAATGTAATATGGATATATAAGCACATCCAAAAATTTTTGGACTAAGATTCAACCAACAATCATGGAATGAATTTCTACATACAAATTAAAGGAAAAAAAAAACAAAAAATCTATCTAATTTGGGATGGAGTTGCTTTTTGGTTTTTTAATTATTGTATTGGGGGCTCATACAACTTTTATAACCATCCATCCATCCATCCATCCATCCATCCATCCATCCATCCATCCATTGTGTCAAACACATTTGTACATTTGTTGCCATTATCATTCTCAAAATATTTTCTTTCTACTTAAGCCGTTGGTGTTGGCTGCTCATATTTCCCCTCCCTGCCTGCTCACTTCTCCTTCATGAATCCTTGATAATATATACATTGTTATTATTTTGTCATATTGTACACTGTCTGATGGCTCCCTTCACCCACTTGTGTACCCCAGAGAGGAGGTTATATGTATATCCTTGTAATCAATTCCCCCTTTTTACTCAACCTTCCCTCCATCCTCCCAGTATCACCATTCTCACAACTGATCTTGAAAGGATCATATGTTCTGGATTCCCCATGATTTCATTTCATATCTCTACTAGTGTATATCCTCTTGTCTAGCTGGATTTGTAAGGTAGAATTGGGATCATGATAGTGGGAGGTGGGAGAGGAAGCATTTAAGAACCAGAGGAAAGTTGCATATTTCATTGTTGCTACACTGTACTTTGACTGACTTATCTCCTCCCCACAGTCCTTTTTTAAGAGGATGTTGCTTTACTTAAAGTTGGTTTGGTGTCCCCAATCTGTACTCCCCATCATTTATGATGATATAATTTTTAGTTCTTTCATGCCTGATACCTGATCTCTTTGATACCTCGTGATCACAGGCTGGTGTGCTTCCTCCATGTGAGTTTTGTTGCTTCTGAGCTAAATGACTGCATTCAAGATTTTAAGGCTCTAGGTGCTATATCTTTTGATAGCTGAGCACCATCGGCTTTCTTCACAGCGTTTGCTTATGGACACAATTGTCCTCAGCAATCATATCAGGAAGGTGGGCTCACAATGATATGATTTTTTTAGTTCTTTGATGCCTGATAACTGATTCCTTCCTCCTCTTATGGTCAGGCAGGCTGGTGTGCTTCTTCCATGTGGTCTTTGTTGCCTCTGAGCTAGATGACTGCTTGCTTACTTTCCAGCCTTTAAGACCCCAGATGCTACATCTTTCCATATCTGGGCACCATCGACTCTCTTTATCATATTTGCCTATGTATCCACCTTTCCTTCAGTGATCATGTTGGAGTGTGAGCATCATGGAATGCCAGGTTAAAAGAACAAAGTGTTCTTATGTTGAGGGAGTACTTGAGCAAAAGCCCAATGTCCATATGCTACCTCAGTACTAAACCTAAAATATATGAACATAGATCTATTTCCCCATCATATATAAATATTTAAATATATACATGCCTGTATTTAGAACTCTACAAATGCACTTTGCCCCCTAGTTCTTGACCCTGTTTCCTTTTACTTTTCTCTTGTCCCACAATCATATTTAGCCATCAGTTGGGTTTCAGTAATTCCTCTCAGTGACATTGTCCTTAATCAAGCCTTACCAGGTCTCTTACACCATCCTTGCTGTCAATTTTAGATTACTTGTTCCCTTGTCCCTGGGATTGTCCCACTTCCTTCCCCGCCACTCACCACTCTGGAATTGTTGGTCATGTTGTTTTCTCTTACAGATTATTTATCCTGCCTATCTTATCTAGATAGAATTGCAGAAATAATAGTATTCACAAAAACAAGACAGAGCAAAACAAGGCAACAAAATAAAACAAAACAACAACAAAAATGATGAGAGAGAGAGAGAGAGAGAAAGAGAGAAAGCCTATAAACATTTCCTGGTCTGCTTGCTGATTTTTAGAATTTTTTTTCCCAATTGAGTCTGATAGGGTGCAATGTCCTGACCTCAAAGTCTACTTTTTGTACTCCTGGGGACTTCATTGCTCAGCTCCCCTTGCACACTTTTAGTGTTTCTCTTTGGTGTGGTGGAGTTAGATCTGGCACAATTCTCACATAGTATCTCCAAATTGTCCCCCCATAGTGCTATGGGCCATTGAGGAAGGTCTTGTAGTGGGGTGGACCATCTGGTCCTCTCTGTGCATTGTCTGCTCTGAACAGGGATATCATCCTCAAGGCTAGTGGACCAAGATGTGCTCCCCCCTCTTGCTTCCCCTTCATTTGCTCCCTTGTGCTTAGATCAGACATGATCCTCTGCCTAAACTGAAGCTTCAGTGCTGTCCTCAGAAATGAATTCTTTTTTGGGGGGTGGGGGCTATCCAGGTATTTGAGATTGGGACTGGCCCATAAGATCTCTCTATTGGTTCCATGCTTCATACCAGTATGTTACATTCATATATTGGTGCATGGGGTTGAAGTCTGGTACCTCTTTCCCTACAGAGATATAAACAGCACCCTCTCATTGGGTGGGCTAGTGCCCTGTTCCCCTGCTATCCATGTCTTTTATTCCCCCTCCTTTTTAGTTGACTACCATATTTGATATGGCCCCTGCCATACTACCTGGACCTTAGACCAAGAACTGATGTATACAGATACTTTTTTGCTATACCCTTTTTGCATTTATAAGCTTACCTCAGTGGACTCATGTTGTACTTGATCTTTTGTGCTTGGCTTACTTTGCTTAGCATAATTTCTTCCAGTTCTTCCCATGTGTTGCTATGGTTCATGTATTCATCACTGCTTTTTAGTGATGCATAGTACTCCATTGTATGCATGTATCATATAGTTTTTCATCTGCTGATAGAAATTTGGGTTTTTTCCAACTCCCTGCAATTATGAACTGTGATGCCATGAACATTAGAGCACAAATGTTTGACCATGGTTAATTCTTGCCTCTTCTGGTTATGTTCAGTAGGGAGATTACTAGGCTGTATGGTAGCTCAATTTCCATTTGTTTTAGACATCACCAAATCAATTTCCATCATGGCTATACATATTTACAGGTCCATCAGCAGTGGAGGAGAGTTCCTATATCACCACAGCTTCCCCGACATTTGTTACTTTCTGATATTGTGAATTGGGCTATCTTTGAAGGTGATAGGGGTAGTAGTTGTTTTAATTAGCATTTCTCTTATTGCTAATCATCAGGAACATTTTCTCATATATTTATTGGTCATTCAGATTTCTGTTCTTGTGAAACTTTTTTTGGTCCTTTGTCCAGCTTCCCTGTGGACAATTATTTGTTTTCTTTTTGGAAGCTAGTGGATTTTAGTCATAAGGTCTTTGGTGTGTCATTGCTAAAGATGTTTTCCCAGTCCATGGGCTCTCTTACTACTCTCTTGGTAGTAAGATGTACACAGCTGTTTTATCTTCAGTATATGCAACCTGCTAAGTTGTTACTCATCTGCATTTGTGTCCTTTCCTATTTGTGATTGTCTATGTGTTCCCCATGTCAACTTTCATCCCAATTCTCTCATTGATAGCCATAGTAGTTTGGGGTTTCACCTCAAAATCTGTGATCCACCTAGAATTATTCTTCTGCATGGAGAGAGATAAGAGTCTTGCTTCATTTTTCTGCAGGTAGATATCCATGTTTTTTCAGCATCAGTTGTTGAAGAGGACATCCACTTCTCTTTTGCTATTTTTGGAATTTTATCAAAGATCAGATGTGTGTATGCTGATTATTTTATATTTGGATTTTCAGTTTTTACCATTGGTGTGTGTATCTGTCATTATACCGATTGTAATATTTAAGGTTTATTTTGACAACCTGTCCTATGAACACATGTGGGATTATTTGCAGGGCAGTTTAATTGAAGGGCAGAGAGAAATGGCTCGGCAAGTCTGTCTGGTCTCTTTTTCTCAAATGGTTGGACCAGTGTGTGACTGTCTTAGTTAGTTCTCTGCCTCAGTTAGGAAGACATCTGTGAGGATGTCTCACTTCCTACATGACTTCCCTAAGGGGAAGCCACAGGCATATACCCTGTTGCAGCCCTGGGTGCTAGAGAAGCTGTGCGGCAACACCTGCCAACTCTGAGATGCTTACCTGCTCACTCATTCTGTTTTCCTCCTATATATGGCATCATTGCATGTGTTTTGTGAGATTGAGGGCTTTGATGATTGGGGCAGACATATGGGCTAATGTGTTGGACTTATGGGTTTGGACAGCACTATATTGGAATTCTTCACATCAAAGAATATGATTGTCTCCTTAGAGTACTGGGTTATTGTAAATGGGCAGACAGAAATTGGATACCCAAAATTGGGGGAGGTGAATGCATGAAGTGTTTGGCTTACAAAGTTTCATAGGTGGGGGAATATGCTCCTAGGATTATAGGATTAAGGTGTAAGGGTTAGTTAACTTCAATTGTTAGATATAGGATATTCTTGATTTGTTCACTTATAAAATGTTATGTTTAAATAAGGGTGGCATATTTTTAAATTGCATGCCTTCTAGCTTAATCCTATTAGGTAAAGAGATGATTTTATTATTGCTTGTTTGAAAATTATATGTGTGGAGGCTCAGGGATGATGGCAACCAACTAGGTATCTCCGGTCTGCAGCTCTGAGGAGATTGGTGAGTAGAGAGATTTGGGGGTCAAATAGGGGTGTCGAATCTATCTTTAGATTCTCAAGACAACGCAGAGAATGTCTCTGAACCAAAATCTGACCCACACCCTATCAACAGCACTCCCTGCAGATGTGGTCTCTTTTCTGGCACTCAGGCACCTGCTGTGCCTTGACATGCACCACAGGGAAGCCAGACCTGCAGTGTAGATTCCAACCCTAGCTTGGTGTTCTGCACAGAATTGCCAACCAGTTCCCCACACCAGAGGGTATATGAGGTCCCATGTGAACACCCCATGCAGGCCTGTACCCTCTCCCTCCCTCCCTGCCCAATCAGGGAGCCCCTAGTGGACCAGCCTTCCGGCTCCTCACCCCTCCAGGAGGCTCACTTCCAGGTGCCATATGTCAGCAAGTCATACAGCAGAGGATTTTGCCACATTGGTCTTTGTGCTTTGCACAGAATCACCAACCAGACTTCCCCCCCACACACACACACACAGATGTCTCAACACAGAGAAACCCTCCCTATTACTGTACTACTCATGGATCTGCCAGTATTTCCTCTCCCTCCCCATCCCCCCCAACTTCCCCATGCAGAGGCTCCCATTCATCCACTATGCTTTGGTCCTGCCAGGCAGTGGATACAAATCTGGCAGAAGCTTCTGCAGTTGTGTCATAGGGACCCAAGCCTTTGGTGCTGGCCTACTACACTCATCTCCTTTTTCAATTCTCCCCTCTCCTCTGTGAATTTACATACAAGTGACACACACCTCCTCATACCTGCCTACCTCTGGGAAGTACCCCTAGCCAGAAACAGATCACCCAATCCCAAACCATCCCCTAAATATACTCCCCTACACTCAGGGCAACATTTTCTATCAGCCCACAATGTACACAGCTGCAAACAGCTACCAAGGAAACCTGAGGGAGGCTGGAGCACAAAGCGTAGGCAAGAGGTAGAGGGGAACCCCAGGAAGACAAAGGTGAAACACAGCCCCTCAAGGCAGTGAACCAAAGGCAGTCTACAGAAACACCAACAACAACTTCCCAAACAGAGAGCCTAGAGCTCTGAGACACCAGGGAACATGACACCTATTTCCAATAAACAGAACAAAAAACAACAGGCTGCTTCCACAGCATCAGCAAGAAAAGAGAAACTAAATCCAGACAGAAGACCACCTGGACCTAACAGCGATCATAAAAAATGCAGATGTTGATCACAGAAAGAAATCTTCAGAATGCTGCTTAGAGCATACAGGACATGAGGGAAACATTACTAAAAGGAAGAAAATGATGAGGAGATAAAGGCTATAAAGAGCTAAGGGGTGAGCTAGAAAAAAACCAATAGTAAACTTACAGACTTAGCCCAGAGAACGGATGAGGCAGAGAACTGTACCAATGACCTAGAGGACTCACAAGTGGAAATTAATAAATGTGAGAAAAAGCCTAACAAGTCTATCAGAGAAGCTGAAGAACACCTCAGAGCTATGTCTGATGCATGGGAAGGAACAACAGAATTGTCGGACTACTGAAGGTTTGCACATGAAGGAAACCAGCATTCAAAATAGTAACACAATGCTTAGAGAAAAACTTCCCCAACTTAATGAATGAAAACCAGGCAATCATCCAGGAGGCCGAAAGAATGTCAGCTAGACTGAATCTCAAGAAGTCACCAAGAAATATAGTTGTTAAATTATCCAACTATGAAGAAAAGGAGGCAATTGTGAGAGCAGCTAGGGAATAACTGACAATCACGTATAAAGACAAGCAGAGACAAGCAGATAAGGATATGTTCAGACCCATCAGTGGAAACTATGAAGAAGAGGAGAAAGTGAAGCAGAATATTCCAAAAATTGCAAGAAAACAAAGTAAACCCAGATATACCTATCTAGCCAAATTATCTATCAAAATTGGTGAAGTGAGAGTCTTCCTAGATAATGAAAATCTTTATGAATATGCTAAAAGGAATCTAGCACTACAAAAGATCCTCACCGACCCAGGAAGGGCAGAAGAACTACAATCATCAAGCATATTCAAGAAAGTGCCACACAGGACAACTCCACCCAGAGATCGTCAGAGGGAAAAAAGCCCCCAAGATAACACTGCCTCAATGATGGAAAGAAGGCAAGAATGAACAACAAACACTCCTAAACAAAACCTACATAAAATAAATGGAGGTAAGCAAACACCCAACACAAGAGCAATAAATTTACATCATAGAATCCACTGATAGATGTAATAACATTGAATATCAGTGGAATGAACTTTGGCTTTAAGGGACAAGGATTACCAGACTGGTTTAGAAAACACAACCCCTCAATCTGCTGCTTAGAGGAGGCACATCTCAAGATTACAGACAAAAATAGGCTGAGAATCAAAGACTGGAGAAAAACATACCAAGCAAACAGTAAATTAAAACAATCTGAGCCCCAGTGGCATAAGTGGTTGAGTGCGGGACTGCAGCCCGCGGGCTTGGCAGTTCAAATCCAGCGGCAGCTCTCAGGAGGAGCGCTGGGTAGCACCCACGATCACCAGAGGCAGTGATGCCCCTCCTCCCCCCAAACAAACAAACAAACAAACATCAGGAGTTGCAATCCTAAACTCGGTGAAATTGACCTCAAAGTGCAAACCATAAAAAGAGATATGGAGGGACACTGTATAATGCTCAAGGGGACAATAGACAAAAAAATAAATAAATAAACCTAAGTATTCTGAGCATTTACAAGCCAACCAAACGTTCAGTGGAATATATCAATCAAACGCAACAAAAGATGAAAAAAAAAATCACAGCCTCAACAATTGTAGTTTGCGATTTTAATATACCGCTCTCTGAGCAAAATAGATCACTGGGAAAGAAACTCAACAAGGAGGCTAAAGAGCTAAAAACTACAATTAGACAATCGATTTGACCTGGTAGATATCTACATAGCTCTCCACCCTACAACAAAAAATTTCACATTCTTTTCACTTGGCCCATATTCGAAGACAGACCACATGCTAGGGCATAAATCGAACTGCATACATGTAAACATATTTATAACATACAGTCCTCTCTCTCTGACCATTGTGCCATAAGTTTGGAAATCAACAAAAGGAAGATAGAGAAAGCAACAGTAAACAATTAGAGGATAAATAGCTCTCTATTGCAGAAAGAGTATGTACTGACCCAGGTCAGAGATGAAATTAGGAGATTTCTAGAAACCAATGGCATACCAAAATTTATGGGACACAGCAAAGGCAGTCACCAGCAGAAATTTCAAAGCATTACATGCCCACACAAAAAAGAAGAGACTTATGATTGATGCACTTGTGCAAAATCTACAGCAACTAGACCAGACTCAACAAGACAATCCAACTAATAGTAAAAGAAAAGAAAGAATAAAAATTGGGTCTGAGTTTCAGGGGAGGGAAAATAAGACAAATATGCGAAAATTAATGCTGCTAAAACTTGGTTCTTCGAAAGGATAAATTGAATCAACAAACCTCTCACAAATTTAACCAAAGAAAGGAAGGAACAGATTTCAGTAGCAAGGACAGGGGGTGAAAGAGAGAATTACAATGGAGCTTAGTGAAATCAAAATGATAGCTGCCTCATACTGAGAAGGACTGTACTCCAAAAAATTTAAAAACTTGGAAGACATGGAAAGATTCTTGAAAAAACAATCCCTTCCTAGTTGTCCCCAGTGGCTGTCAAGAACATCAACAAACCCATATCGATAGAATAAAAACTGACAAGGTTATCAAGGGATTGCCAACCAAAAAAAAAAAAATCCCCTGGATCGTATGACTTCTCTGGAGAATTCTATCAATCATTTAGGGAAGAACCGACACCAGTTCTACACAAACTCTTCCAGAACATAGAAAAAGATGGAAAACTCCCAAATTCCTTCTACAAAGTTAGTATAACTCTGATACCTAAACCAAGCAAGGATCCCACAAGAATTGAGAACCACAGACCAATTTCTCTAATGAATATCAATACAAAAATCCTTAGCAAAATACTAGCCAACAGAAAACAAAAGTATATAAAAGAAATAACTCACCATGACCACGTAGGATTAATACCAGGGATAGAAGGTTCAACATAAGAAAGACCATTAGTATTATTCACCACATTGAAATTAAATACTATAAGAGCCACATGATAATATTGATAGATGTAGAAAAAGTATTTGACAATGTCCAACACCAATTCCTATTTAAGACACTCAAGAAGATGGAAGGAAATGGAAGGAAAATTCCTCAATATAATACAAGCTATATATGAAAAACCAACAGCCAATATGGTAGTCAATGGATAAAAGATGATATCAATTTTTTTTAAAAGGGGAGTATGTAAGAATGTCCCTTGTCTCCACTCCTATTTAACATCATACTGGAGGTCCGAACTAAAATTATAAGGCAAAGAAAGGACACCAAATGTGTTTGTCTGAGGAAGGAAGAAATGAAACTACCACTATTCACTGATGATTTGATTTTACACATGGAAAATGCTGAAAGTTTCATGAGAGGACTGCTGGAAGTAATAAAGGAATATGACAGTGGAAGGTTACAAGACCAATAAACTGAAGTCTAGTGGACTACTATACATGTTGGAAAAGGCCACAGAAGAGGGGATCAAAAAGGTAGTACCCTTCACAATAGCCAAACCAAATTGAAATATCTAGGGATATTCCTGACTAAAAAAAAAAAAAAAATGATCCATACAAGGAAAACTCCAAAACAATACTTAAAAATCCAAGGGTGACCTCAATAAATGAAAGGATATCCCATGCTTGTGGATCAGTATAATCAATATTGTAAAGATGTCAATTCTACCCAAAGCACTATATGTTCAATGCTATCCTGATACAAATTCTGGGTTCTTTCTTCAAGGAATTGAAGAAAAAAAACCCAAATTATCAAATTCATATGGAGAGGGAAGAAACCAAGAATTAGTAGAGAACTCCTCAAGAAGGTCCAAGTTGGAGGCCTTGATATACCTGATTTTAGCACCTACTATACAGTCACAGTAGTCAAAACAGTGTGGTATGAGTATAATGATAGAAAAGGATTGAAAACCCAGACATAACATCAACAGTATACAGACAACTGATCTTCAATAAGAACCAAAAAACCGTCAGAAAGTGGATGCCCTCTTCAAGTTGTGCTGCTGAAAAGAATGGATACATACTTGCAGGAAAATAAAGCAAGACCCTTACCTTACTTCAGATACAAGAATAAATTCAAGGTGGATCACAGACCTAGAGGTAACCCCTCAAATTATTGAGACTATCATAAGGAAATTAGAACAAATATGAGAATTTTGACTCAGGAAATAAATAGGCTATTGGAAATAGGAAAGAACACAAACACAGAAGAGGTACAAGTTGACAAGTAGCATATACTAAAGATAAAACGCTTGTGTACCAACACCCACAGAAAAACCAGAACATTTTTAAAAGCGCTGTTTCATGGAATGGCAGCAATCGAGCTAAGCAAGCCAAGAGAAAGATTGCCTCAGAGAGAAGCGATAGTCTTTCTTATAATCAGACCTCAGAAGTAAGATCTCATCACTTCTGCCATATTAGATTTGTTAGAATGTAGTCACTAAACCCAGCTTATATTCAAGATCATGGAATTAAACCCCCACTGACTGCCTCCTTTAAAAACAACCAACAACAACAGAAGCCTACTGCAGCTCAGTTGATTCAAATTCATTATGATCCTACAAGACAAGACAATTGCCCCTTTGGATTTTGGAGACTGCAAATCTTTACCAGAGTAGACAACCGCATCATTCTCCTGTGGAATGTCTAGTAGGTTAAATCATCTACCTTGCAATTAGCAGCGCAATGTATAATCATATCCAGTACTAGGGCTCTGAGACTATATTACACCGTGAATATTGGCAGGCAGTGATCAGTAGGGTGATTTTAAGTACAATCTAGTACGGATCTATTCTGGGACACTAAATAATGCTGAATACATATATTTGAGGGGCTGCTTTGTGACAAAGGGAAGTGTGTATTTTCGTTATTTGTACATCCCAGTTTTCTTAAATGTAATGTAAATGTATGTAATCTTGCTGTTGTTATTGTAAAATTTCTTAAAATCCTTTAGTGGAAGTTTAGATTTACAGCTGATTATCAATTATAGGAGGATGAATATATTTTATTTCATAAATATAAAGTTTTAAAGGAGATCGTTGAGCCCTCTGTGGCATTGTTCTAACTGTAATGATGGTAAAAGGTTAAGGAAGTTCAAAAATGTTATACTAATGGAAATATTCTTTTGAACATGTATAGCAGTAGAATTTGGTCTATTAATCATGTTGTAATATATCATCTATATGTGTGACTATGAGAAACAGTAATTCTTTAATGAACTGGCACTACAAAAAAACCCCACTTGTGTACATTGAAAGAATTCACCAAGAGAGTAATAAGAGAGACCACAGAATGGGAAACATCATCAGAAATGATGTATCAGACAAAGGTAGTGTGACAGGGGCCAGACTAAATTCAGAAACATATATGGTAGCCCACTCAAAAGGGGAGGAGGGAGAAAGACATGGGCAGATGGGGGCACAGGGCATTAACCTACCCAAGAGAGGGTATTATTTATATCTCCACAGAGAAAGAGGGACCAGATTTCAACCCAGTGTCCCAAGACAAGAATGCAACACACTGATAATGAAGCAGGGAATCAATAGAGAGGTCTGAGGGAACTGCCCCATTACCAACTATGTGGACAGCGTGCGCGCGCACACACACACACACACACACAAACTCTGAAGAATTCACCTCAGAGGACAGTACTGTAGCTACTGCTCAAGGAGAGGGACTTGTGTGATCAGAGTACACTGGCATCAACAAGCGGAGAAGGCAAACAAATAGAGTGAAGCAGGTCCTGGCCTACCAAGTCCTGAGGACTACATTTCTGCTCAGAGCAGCCAGTGCAGAGAGGGCCATAGGACCAGACATACCAAGAGATACAATGTTCCTCACTGACCCATAGCACCACTGGGACAGCACTGCAAATACCCAGTGGGAATTGTGCCAGCCCTGAGTCCACCATGTCCAATTCTGACATTGGGAACATGCAACAGAACATCAAGGTGAGCAGAGCAATGAAATCCCCCAGGAATACCAAAAATAGACGTGGGGCAGGGTGAGGTGCCCCATCAAACAACTGAAAAATGCTCGTAAAAGACAACAAATAGACCATGAACTATTTATAAGGTTTGTTGTTGTTGTTGCCTTTCTGTTGTTGTTGTTGTTGTTGTTATTGCTTTATTGTTTATTGTCTTTTGTTGGTGCATATTGTTACCACTGCATGTTTTTTGGAAGGAATAGTTGGGATAAACAAACAGAAAAGAGAACAATGGGATGACAGTTCCGGTTGGAAATGGGAGAGGGGGAGATGGAGGAAGTGAGTGGATTTTACAAATCCAAGGACACGAGAATAACAAGTGACTGCAAATTGATGGCAAGGAGGGTATAGGAGGTCTTGCAGGGCTGGATAAAAGACAGTGTTGCCAAAAGGAATTCCTGAAACCCAAATGAAGTCTGAAGATAATATTGGGACAAGAGGAAAGTAAAAAGAATTAGAGGAAAGAACTAGGAGGTAAAGAGTATATATACAGATTTAAACAGTGGCATATGCATACATAAAGATATGTATATACGACAAAGGGGAATAGATTTATGGGCATATATTTATATATTTAGTATTAAGGAAACATATGGAAAGTGGGTCCCTACTCAAGTACTCCCCCAATACAAGAACACACTGTTCTTATAATTTGGCAGTCTGAAATGCTCAACTTCCCAACACAATTGCTGAAGACATCAAAGTGGGTTCATAAGCAAATATGGAGAAGAAAGCTTATGGCTTCCAGTTTGTAAAGGATATAGTGTCTGGGGCCTTACAGAATTGAAGATAAACAAGCAGCCATCTAGCTGAGAAATAATAAAAACCCATATGGAAGAAGCACACCAGCCTGTCCCGACACCATTGCTAGAGACAAAATGGTGAATAAGCCAATGTGGTGAAGAAAGCTGATGGTGCCTGGCTATCAAGATTCTAGGTCCTTAAAAGCTTAAAGATAAAAAAGCAGCCTTCTAGCTGAGAAATAATAAAGATCAAATGGAAGAAGCACAGTAGCCTGGGTGATTATGAGGTGTTGAGGGAATCAACCATCAGACATCAAAGAACCAAAAATCATATTGTGAATGAGGGGGAATACAGAGTGGGAACTCAAAGCCCATCTGTAGGCAACTGGACATCCCCTCACAGATGGGTCTCTGAGGGGGGACTAGCCAGTCAGGGTACAGTAGCAACAATGAAACATATAATGTTCCTCTAGTTCTTAAATGCTTCCTTTGCCCCTGCCCCCCCCCCCACACACACACTACCCTTCATGATTCCAATTCTGCCTTACAAATCCAGCTGGACTGGAAGATGTACACTGGTACAGTTAAGAACTGAAAATACAGGGAATCCAATACAGAAGAACCCCTCATGAGTAGTGGTGAGAAGGGCAATAATGGGAGGGTAGAGGGAAGAATGGGTAGAAAGGAAGAACAGACTTCAAGGATCTGTATATAACTTCCTCCATGGGGAATGGATAATGGAGAGGTGGGTGAAGGGATAGGTTGGATGATGTAAGCAATGATAAAATAATAATTTATAAATTACCAAGGGTTCATGGGAGAGGGGAGAGCAAAGAGAGAGGTAAAAAT
>PVJH01025573.1:0-31290 GCA_004026705.1 Nesogale talazaci
CTGTAGAATATTGTCAGATCCTTCATTGTGCCTGCCTCCTCACCTTTCATGGACCGTCCACCCAGCCAGGTGATTTCAATCCTTTTGTTCTGAAATGTTAATATTGCCCTAATCCTGTTGTTGGTAGTCTCTCCTCATAATATGTCCATTGTATGTGAGACAAAGTCTTGTCCTCTTTGTTTCTAAAGAGCACTTTGTACTTCTTCCAAAACAGATTTGCTTGTTCTTTGGGAAGTCCAAATGTACCAGTTCTTTGATCTTCCTTATTCACTGACAAGCTTGTATCATAGAAAATGACAGAGTATACCATGACTGGGTCAAGTGCACAATGTAGTTTGCTTCATAGACAGCTTATAATTATACACATCTTGAGCTATGAGACTGCTATATTAAAACTGAATACTTCCACCAGTCTATACAGCTTACAAGGGCAGGAATTGTGCCTAAGTTTTTGTTCGCTATTTATTCATTTACTCAACAAATAGCTAGTGAGTACCCACTCTGTATCAGGCTCTGTTCTAATAATTAGTATCGGGTGTGGTACGTTAACAGTTGCTTAATAAATGTTTCTGTCAGTCACAAAAATGTTAGGAAAAGAGCATAAAGGAGCAATTCTTTTTTTTAATTGGGAAATTATGTTTTAATTAAAAAAATCATTTTATTGCAGGCTCATACATCGTTTTCACAATACATAAATAAACATACTGTGTCAAGCACCCTCACATGTCCACTTCAATTATCATTCTCTAGTCGTCCGCCTTTTCCCTTAAGCCCCTAGTATTGGCTTTTCCATCCCTTCCCCTGCTCTCTCCTCCCCACCAACCCTCAATACTTTATACATTGTTATAGTCATAAAGAAGCAATTCTAAGAACCCTTTTAAAATGGCCACTTCTCAGACCCCACTCTAGATCCAGGTACTCAGAAACTCTTGGAATGAGGTTCAGAAATATGGTTTAACAAACAAACAAACAAACAAACAAAGCCTCCAGGAGATTCTGATGAATGGAATATTTTGGAAACCACTTTGTAGAGAAGTTAAAGAAATTTGGGACTGATAATATATGTGGATTATGTTTTGATACCAATGATAAATACCACTTTTCATCCTCCCACTAGCTAACTCTTCCTATCTCTCTTCCAAGGTTTCCTGCTTGCTTCCAGGAAAGAAAAGGGTCTGAAGAGGCATCTTGATTTTGGGTCCCTGGCAGAACTCTTCCATCATGTCTGGGTCTATACCTTCAAGGAAGTTGAGCATGAGAAGCAGGCAAGACTAAAACAAAGGTTTCTCAGGACACAATGGAGCAAAATGTTGAGAATATCCTTCCAAAGTGAATTGGCTATGCTTGGAACAAACTCACCCAACTCATAAATCAGGATGAGAAATGTTGGCTGGTTACAAAGTTTGATACCACCTTGTCCTGCTGTACTCCCCTTGCCAACAACCTCCCTCAGTAACTCCCAGTTGCTTTTGTTTCTCCCACGCTGTGATTGCCAAAACTTCTGGAGAAAGTCACGAAGCCCTGCTAGTTTGGTCCATGCCCAAGTCATGAGGTCCACCAGTAGCCAGGCCCTGCCTTGTCATGACCCCTTTCACCCTTTCTTACTCCTATCCTCCTGGTCTCATCGTAACCAGCCTCACAGTGCTCACAGCAGTGACCTTACCACTGCTCCTTAAAAGGTCAAGGAAGTCCTATACCTTTTCTCTTAATGTTCCCTTTTCTTCTGTATCTATGCTTATTTATTCTTTCCTCATAAGTGTTTTTGTTCACAGACTTTTTATTGAGAAACTTTGAGGACCAGGCACTGTACAGCTCCTGATCTTGCCCTTGTGATACATTCAAGGAAGGCAAACTAGGAAAAATATTTAAGAGTACTCAATGAGCTAGGATAATTATAAATCTATACAAGAGCTTGGAAAGAAATTAACTAGATCTCAGGAGACAGTGAGGTGTTTCCATATGCCCCTTATATTTCCGGCCTATTTGTTACCCTTTGATTTAACTTTTATCATTTCGTCTCTCTTACACTTCCAGAATCCATTTCTGAGGCTTGCTTACAAATGCATTTGATTCACCTTCCCTGCAAAAAGAGTCTTCATGATTCCAGGATTGGTTTACAGTTGACTTTGGTGTCTACCCTTCTATTGAGACTGCATCTTTCATTAAACTGACCAGTAAAGTTTAAATCCAGTAATTATTGCTTGTTATTGTTATTAGATGCCCATGAGTTGCTAATGGCTAATGGTAGACCCATGTGTTTTAGAGTAGAACTGCTCTTATGGTTTTCTTTGATGTATCTTCATGGAAGAAGACGAACAGGACACTTCTTCCTCAGTATTGTTGTGTGGGTTCAATCCACCAACTCTTAGGTAATCAGCCAAGCACATTTCCATAACCATTGCTTAGTCTGTGTCATCCTTGACTTGCTTATAGGATCGCCCAACCTTTCTGAGTTACAATCATTCTGCCCTTCCTTCTGTGACCTAGAGCTGAGCTTGATTTGTGAATCTTTAAATGTGCCTTTCTCTTTTCTACAGTGAACTGCTCACTTCTTTTGTGAACATGTTTATTTCTGACCGAAAGTGAACAGTCCCTCCTCTCATACCACCCAGCTCTCCTCCCAAACAACAGTTCTTCTTGCGCTGGGGCAGCACTCTCATTTTCTTCCTTGGAGTTGCAAATTGCCCAAGAGCAAGAACTGTGAATTAAGCATTTCTGAGTCTATCACGGAGCTTTGCAATGGGAGGCTCTCAGTAAATATTTGGAATGACTCGCTGTTTGCTACTTTGCAACAGGAGTTAGTAGATAGTTTTAAGAAATACATTTAGCAATACTTCATTGAAGGATGTGTTTTTGAATGCCAAAAATTAGATATTTTATCCTAATTAATATCCTGAGGGGCAAAGAGAACCTCAACAAAGCCTGCCAAAGCAACACAGAGAATTGTTCTGCCAAAGCAACACAAAGAATTGTTCTGTTTTAGTCAGTGTCAGTTAACCTTTTAAAACATCTGACTGCAAAGGATTATTTTTGGTTAAATATATAATTATGTATATATATTTTTTGGTGAAATTATATTTACAGTGCCCGGCACTAACCCCCATTACATTCATAATGGCTTTCTGGATTACACCTTTGTGTTCCTTCCCTTACTTCTCCTCTTGACAACCAGAAGAGTCTCATTGAGTGACACCTGGCACGCTAATGGATGCATGAGTTCAATGCTGAATGATGCACTGTTTGCAGGAAGGAGAATTGTTCTGAAAGTGGCTGTGGCAATGGAGCTAGAGAGGAGACCATCTGGGAAAGTTGAGCTCAGTTAGACACAGAATGAGATGAGGTGGCTTTCCAGGCAACACAAAGAGTAGGAACCAGAGAGGCTCTGTGAGTTTTGTTCATAATCTGTAGATGTCTATTGTGGTTTACTTGCTTATGAGAAGACCCACCCGCAAGTCCATAAGAACAGATTGAGAAAGCACGTCCATAGATTTTTCTAAAACACAAGTTGCAAAATGTCAATAATTTCCCAAAGTCCTTCTCACAAATTCCTCATTCTCTAACCCTATGCCTTGGCGGCTTAGTGGTCATGCATTCAATTGCTAATCAAAACCACCAGCCACTTGTCAAGAGAAGACAAACAAGACTTGCAATTCCCATAAGGAATGACAGTCTTGGAAACCCTCAGGGGCAGTGCTTTGAGATTGCTGTGAGTTGAAACCATCCCCAGGACTATAAGTTCTCTAATCAGTGTGATAATGTGGTGGGTGGAGAATGGGGTCCGGAGTAGATGGGGCATGAACAGATCACATTTGGGTCATAGAGAACAACGTCCTTTAACTTCTCCTTTTTCCTCTTTTAACCCTAATCCTAACCCTAAAGAACAACTTTCAAACACTATCCAAGATAATTTTATATCCCCAAATAGGCCATGATTAGATCTCAGAAATGCCAAAATCCATGTGCCATGTATGAGATAGAGGATGTATATATTCTTCACTTTTCCTACCACTGTGCATAGTTGTAGGACTTGTGTTTCTATGATTCTGAACAGGCTTCAGTAGAATTTCCAGACTTAAGGTGGATTAGAAAACGAGACCTAGGAATCTACTTCTGAGAATTAGTCAATGAAAACTCTCTGGATTAAAACAGTCTGAGGATCCGCCATTCATCCTGAAAATGGTGCGGGATGGGGCAGGAGCCAGGTGCCAACAAAATGGCAGCAAACAATAAGTCATTCAGAGGTATGTTTGTTGACAGAGGTATCTAAGCTCAATGTGCTGGGAAGGGTAGTTAACTGGAAAACTTTCAAATAATATGTGCTTACACATGCTTATTGTTTCAAGTGTAAATGGGCAAAGTATGACAAATTTGAAGTTTTCTGAAGTCATTCATAATTCTATGATAAATTAGACCTCAATGTTAGTCACATAACACAACTCATGAAAATTACTCTCATTAAACTCACGTATAGCACCTTTCTGTTTTCTTTTCTCTTATGAGAAACCTAAGTCATCTTATGAAATTTCATCTGCCAAATAAACAATCCTCACTTACCTGCTGAGAGCATGACAGTGCAAATTGAACTAGGGTGAGGCTCATTCAAAAGGTAAATGCTTTCTCCCCTCTCCCCTCCCAACTATGTTTAGTGTTTGGCTATTCTTCTCAGATATTGTATTTAACTTTCTTCTTGACAGTTTCCCTTTGTAAGCCACCCTTCTCCATTTACTTTGTCTTTTGGAATTCTAAAAGAAGGCCTTTACAGAATTCTCCAAGTAAGTTTACATCCACACACTCCTGTGTTTTAACAAAGTAGTAGAGTGTGACTGTTTTATGATCTCCAGTGGACTGTGAATGCCTCAAGGTCTGAGATAAAGACTGATTTGCATTTGAATCTCTGTTTGAATAAAACTCTCTGGATGACCATTGTCATCCATTTTATTGACCATTTGTATAGGATGGGAAGGCAGGGAAGATATCTGTAAAGATACCAGTGAAGAGAATTCTTAGTTACATTTATATTAGAAAGTTGGAGCTAAATAGTTCTCACAAACAGATTTTATATAGTGTATCTTTTGGGAGTGATCACATCCTAGACAAGATAAATCTGTGACAATTTATCTTGGTAAAGTGGGTAGCAAGTTGAGTTACTCACTGAAAGCGCGGTCATTGGAGCCCACCAGCCCCTTGAAGGGAGGAGGATGAGGCTTTTGGTGTCCATGAAGATTTATAGCCTCAGAAACCCACATAACCACTTCTGTTATATACCATAGAGACAAGATGACTTAGAGTCAATTCAGTGGGTATGAAGTTTCTGTTCTGCTTTTTGGTTTATCTCTGTTTACATCATTTGTGTGTGTGTGTGTGTGTGTGTGTGTGTGTGTTTGAAGAGTTCCAGTGTCTGAGAAAGAGAAGACATGAAATGTCAGACACAAACTCCTAAAGCAGAGCCCCTAATAGAACTGAGTACTCTGGTATGTGCCAGGACACACACACACACACACACACACACACACACACACACACTCTCTCTCTCTCTCACACACACACACATACACACACACACACACACAGGCTTTTAAGGACTCACAGAAAAGGTAAATATACAAACTTACTTTTACACTTCTTAATAATCTAGCAAAATGAATAATATCCTAATTTTGAGGTCAGAAAGGGGACCATGTGATAGAGTAAATGTTTGCAGGGAGACTTTGATGAGCATCAGAGAAGTTCTCCTGAACTCACTACCAAAGTGCTGGAGTCTGGTAGAATATCTTTATCCTGTTGTTGTTGTTCCCTTCATCTTTAGCACTGTGTATTATAGTGAGCCTATGAGTGAATGTGTGTGATGTATATAGTTGCATGGTTGTATGGTTTTATGGTTAAATTGTTTTGAAAAAAATTTTCATACAATAAAAATGATGCAGTTCTATGCATTTTGGCATTTATATTTAGATAGATATGTAACATATGTGGTGTGTCTGTTATCACCACTGTAAACCACATACTAGTTTCATCACTGCACAAAATTCCTTTGTGCTCCCATTTTGTCCCAATACCTTCCCCCCATCTCTATGTCCCAGTATTTACTGATCTCTTCTCTGTCACTATAATTTTGCCTTTTTCATTTCATATAAATTAACTCATATAGAGCAAAGCTTCCTGAGATTGATTTTGTTTATGCAACACAATTACGTTTGAGATTAATCCAAGTTGTATGTAGCAAGTGTTCATTCCTTTGCATGCTTTACTTTTCATTGTCTGGCTATACTTTGGTTCATTTATCTGCTTATTGATTGGTGGTACATAGACTCATGGCCTCGCAAAGATGCCTATGGCCAAAGCCCTTGTACGGGCTATGTTAGATGCCAAGCAAAAATTGAGATTGCTAATCATAGAATTTTAAGAAAGGGTGATCCGGGTAGACCTAAAATATCACAAGGGTCTTTAGATTAGGAAGAGAGAGGCATAAGAGTCAGAACCAGTGGCATCATGAGATAGATGATGGGTCAAGTAATTCGGGCAGCTCAAGAAGCAGAAAAAGGCTGCCTCTCCTTGAATGTAGAAGAAAATACATTCTCCTCTAAAACCTCCATCCAGGAATGCAATACTGGCAACACCTTGACTTTAGACTGGTGAAACGTATTTCAGACTTCTTACCTTCAGGACTATAAGACAATAAGTTTGCATTGTGCCAAGCCACTAAGTTGCTAAGTTGATGGTAGCTTGTTACAGCAGCAATAGGAAATGAATAGCATATTATAATACCAGATTTTTCCAGTCAGGTATCTCTGTCTCTTTGAACTCTTGGGTACCTTAAGCCAATGTACTCTCTCTTAGTGCTTACTGCACAATAAATCAAGTTTTCTGACACAACACAGAAATCATTTTCACTTGATCAGTTTCATAATTCGGCATTGTCCCCTGTGTTTAAAAAGCTGACACAACTAAATCCACATGGACAAAGCACATTGACATCAGCTACTAAAGGATTATACATCATATAATCTGAAGCCAAAGGAGGGAATATTATCAGAGCTTAAATTGTGAGATTCTGGTCTGCCGAAGGCTATGGATGACAGTGAAAGCCCAAGATACATGTGTGAGCTCTACATAGGAAGCAAGCCTCCAGTGATTTCCCTCTGTCTATAGTAGAGGGATGGGAAGGAACTGGTTACCGAACATAGTTCACGGAGAAATGACTATAAGAAATCAAAATGAAAACCTGACTTGAATGATTAAAACTTTGTCAGTTGATCCCCTGTCTGATGCACTTTGGGTCAGATTTGGTTTTCAACATGTTCTATGTGGGGTTTTTTTTCATATTGGGGTTTATCTCAGATGTATGTTGTCATGGGGATAACCCTCTTGTGTTGTTATATGTTTTCCTGTTTTTCAGTATGTGAAATCCAGAATTGATGAACCTATAGATACACAAGAAGACTGCCCGGGGAGTAAACTGGGCTGTGGGGTTAAAAGGGTACTGATGTCAAGAAGTTCAAGAAAGAAGAGAAACTGTTGAAACTGATTGTAGTAGCAGTATTGCTTGATGTGATTCAAAAAAATGGCTCCCAATTAAATGTTATTGGAAAAGATAAATAAGCTAATTAGTTAAAACTTGTATGCACCCTTTATCTTTTTTTCTATATATTTAGACAATCTTACTATTTATTAAAGGAGCCCTGATGGAGTAGTGCTTAGGCATTGTGCTGCTAACCACAAGCTCAGCCCTTCGAAACCTCCACCTGCTTCCTGGGAGGATGACAAGGTTTCCTACTCCCATGATAGTCAGTGTCTCGCAAACCCACAAAGCAGTCTTACCCTGTCTTGCAGGGTTGCTGTGAGTTGGAAGAAATTCTCTGTCAGTGAGGTTTTTTTTGAGTTCTTTATTCATATGTATTTGATGTTATGAGATGTCAGTAAATCCCAGTTCTTCTGAAAATCTTCCTGTTGTTGTTCATTGATGCAAGGTATGATCAGATGTCAAGAGCTCATGAAACAACATCTCATTTGCTGGCTTCTCTGTTGTTCTCAGTAGACTGCAACTTGCTTTGGGGATTTGAAGTACAGGGGGTCGAGGTTGAAACAGAGAGATCATATAAAGTTGAAATAATAGTCTATAAACTCTGCTCAAAATGGTGCCAATTAAGACAGCTTTGCTATTTATAATTCTGCTCTATAAAAAGATAGTCTCATGATATCCAAAACAATCTCTTAAGATTTTGGAAGAGCAGACTGATATCTCTCATCTATTCATCTACATGGTAGTTTGGGTCTCAGGGCACATTGGGCATTCTGGAGGAGGAGGTGATATGTTATTGGTAAAAAAAAAAGTACTTACACTGGTTCAATAACTCACTGGAAGAACTAGGTTTTGAATGCTTACGCGCGCGCGCGCACACACACACACACACACACACACACCTCACCTCCAAACCTTTTTCTTTCATGAGACTCTGTGTTCACTTAAAATATCATTCATTGCTCATCTCCTTGCATGCTACAGATTTCAGCTTGAAAAACTGGTGGGCCCCTGTAAAACATAAAGATAGCTGAATTGTTCAATATTCTTTCCATGTAGTCTTTTTCTTATCATCTTTTCATAGAGGCTGGCCTTGATAACTTATTTCACAAACAGAATGCAACTGAAGAGATGTTCTGGAACTTTCAAGGTTATGTCACAAAGAGCTGTTGAGATTTCATCTGGGCCTCTTGAAATATTCTATATCTCAGAGCCCTGAGCCACCATATAAGAAGTCCCATACTGCTGTGTTGGACAGAACAATGGATGTGCTCTAGTTGACAATCTCAGTTGAGTCTATTTTCAAGGCACCAAAAGTGTGAGACAAGATATATTGGATTCTCCAGATCCCATCATCTGCTAGCTATGAGCACATCAGATGGCAGTAACATCCATCACTGTCATGTAGAACAGAAAGATTACCTACTCAAGCCCTGCTCAAATTCCTGACCCATAACTTACTGAGACTTAATAAAATGGCTGCTGTGTATAGCCACAGGTTTTGGAAAAGTTTAACTGAAAAACTACCTCTATTATATTCCTAAAAATTGCAAAGGTATTTAATTTTCAGGATCTCTTTACCTTATGCACCTTTCTAGATCCTAGCCTCCTTATTTCTTCACTCAATCTGTTTTTAATAGATCATTTTCAAATCTTATTAAAGCACACAGACATAAAGATCTATCTTCTCATACAAAGTTGAAATTAGTTTTCCAAGTTTTACAAAATGTATAGTTGCTGGATGGCCAGTTCTGTTGGTGCTTAGGAAGGTGAGGGCCACTACAACCCCAGCGGTGGTTTGGATGGGAAGGACCATACTGGAGGATTTCTCATGCAAAGACCATGACTATCTTAGACAGTGTCTGGCTGGGTCAAGATGGGTCTACTCTTAGAAAGAAAACCTGATGACATTTCATTGTTTAAGGTTTCCTTGTTCTGGAGTCTGAGCTATACAGCAATAACATAGAGTGCTATAAAATGATGGGTATGCATCTCATCAAAAAGGACTTTATAAACCTAGATGAAGGAAAAATGCCAATTTTTTAATATGCCTTAAAAGCTAATGCTATATAAGATCTTAAGAATATCTATAATTAGAACACTTGGCCCATTAGCCTTAAAGCGTTTGCGGGGCTTCTCCTGCCAGAACTATCCCCAAGCCAGAATTCTCTCACAGTGGGTTTACACTGAGATGATTGGCTCATCACTGGGGCCCCTGGATGTCTACTCCATCTCCCTTCTATCAAAGTATGTCTTCTCTGTGTGATACTTCCTCCCAGCAAGGAGATCAGAAGCTGATCTTCCAATATTTAAATTTCTTCTAAAAATGCACTGGCTCCTTTCAAGGGTATGATATTAAACTTTATCAGTAGACACTACTAAAAACAAACAAACAAACAAATACCATTTCTGAAAAGTTGATTACCACCCCTAGTCATCCTATAAGAAAGGATAAAACTGTCCCAAGTTTTCAAGTCTGCAATTCTAACTGACATAGACTTTCTCCCACATGTAGCTGGCTGCCTTAATGGATAGAAACACCTTTCTCTCACTGAGTGGCTGATGGGTGTGGATGTGGGACTTTCTGTTAATGGATAAGCACTTAACCATTGCACCTACAAGGCTTCTTACACCGTGGTATATTTAATACTCCTCCCCCCCCAAAAAAAACCCCCACCCAAACCAACTCACTGTCATCCAGTGAATACCAACCCATAGCTGCCCTTGCCACAAGGTCGAACTGTCCTTGTGGATTCCCAGGACCATAACTCTTCATGGGAGTAGAAAGCAAGTCTTTTGCCCACAGTGTGGCTGGTGGTTTTAAAGTGCCGATCATTGTGGTAAGAGCCCAATGCTATGCTAACAGGATTCCTCTCTATGTAATACAGTCAGGAACAATCACTGCAGGAAGGTGTGTGTGTATGTGTGTGAAAATATGAAAATAGACCCGCACAAACAAAATTGGATCATTTGTACCTATCCCACAAAATGTGAGTGTGTCCATAAGCTTGTTTCTAAACAGGTCACTGTAAAAGGACAATTTTTTTGCCCTAGTTCTACATCACAATACATGAAAAGATTCAACTCTGCCTGATCTATCTTACTTTCTCATCGCAGAGAGCTATTTTTAAATCAGAAAGCAGCAAGGAGAATTATATAATGATAATAGCAACAAACGAGAAGATCAATCTTCAGACTGAAAACACAACACAGCCGATCTACCGTATCTCTGGAGGCATACTAGTCAGTCATCAAAGGTTGTGGTCCAAATTTTTAAGGAAAATTTAAGCAATGGTTTCTTCCTTGAGGAGTTAAAATTTTTAGTGTGAAAGAATAATTAGCACAAATGGAGCCATCTAAGAGCAGTAGAAGCAGTGGGGAGTTAGGGGTTAAGAGATGGATTTTAATTGGTTTTCCAAAGGGTTTTTGAAGGAATTTGAATGGTGTCTTGAGTGATGGATAAAATAGGAAAATGAATCAATTCCCTGACCCCCCCCCCCAAACACAATATGGATCAATATTTGGAAATAAGAATAGGCTTGACATGATGGGAAAAACAGCCCGAGGCATGGTTCAAGTCAAAGTCACTTAGGTTTTGAGTTTTGTCTTTGCTACTTACTATATTAGTGGCCTTCCCTTACTATATTAGTGGCCTTCCCTATCTCTCCAATCCCTCATCTGAAAATGAGAAGATAACATCTGTCTCAGTGCCAGGTTCTAACTATTGAATGAGACAGCTAGTAGAAATTGTGTAGCAAGGTATTTGACACTTAAGCGGTCTTCAATAGCAACTGATGATAATAATAATACACAATGACGGTGACAAGTAATACCCTCCTAAGATTGGTTGGTGAGATAACCGACAAAAGAGAACAACAAACAGGTGTTCAAAAAAGGTCTTTTCTGATTTAAAACAAGGGGGCAATAACGATAACTAGAAACTCCTGCTTTGTACACATCCACTGATTTTATTAGGTTTCACAGAGGTCTTTAGTCCTATATATATTCTTAAGCAGGTCCCAAGGAGTTCTCGCTCCCCTCTCCCACAGGAGTTTCTATAAGCAGGACTAAGTTGCAGAATTCTTGTAACTTATTCAACCCATTCTCTTTTAGACTAATATAAGTTTGGCAATTCTTTTCAGTGAAGAATAAGATTGTTCATATTTTTGGTTTTGTGCACCATTTGGGTTTCTGTTACAATTACTCAAATTTACCTTTGTGAGGTGAAAGCAGCAATTGGCAATGCATAAAGAAATGATTGTGGCCATGTTTCTAATAAAGGTTAATTGATGAAAACAGTCAGAGGGGCTAGATTAGGGCCAGAAGACCAATCGTTGGTTTAAAGTAAAAATGTCAGAGGACAATCAACTTTTAGAAAGTTTGAATTTGCTCTATGGTACCTGAATTATCTTATTATTTTCCTTTTCTTTTTAAGCTAAAATGTTTAACTTGGCATTTTAATTATGAAATCATTTAAATAAATTTATATGTTTCTAAGTCAAATTTATCCCATCCTTGGTCATAGTTCTCCGTGATAATGAAAAATTCAATTCAGCAATGCTTTGAGCTCACACTTGTGCTCTTTCTGGGTTTATAAGAACCCAATAGCATTTACTTGGCTCTCAGGGAAATAATTGATTCTATTGTCATGGTGTCTACCATGGTTCCCCTTCTGTGAAATTGATGCCTGATGAGTTGGACTGATGCCACTGTCCCTCCACAAAAATCTCTAAGACTCAAGTCTGTTCCTCAGTGCCCTACATCCAAAGAGATCCCTCAAATATTCTCCAGTATGAGACCCAAGCATAGTCTACAATTTTCAGAGCCCCTGTAACTTTCTGGTACTTATGCCATCCTTTCTTCTACTTTACCCATTTTTAACGATCAGTGGGTTTATCTGGGTTGACTAAAATTCATAGACACTCATGTGTGCACAAGAAAAGCTTTACTGGTGGTGCCTGGCTATCAAAAGATATAGCATCTGGGGTCTAAAAGACTTGAAGATGGACTGAGTCCCTTGTGGCGTAGTGGTTGAGTGCAGGGGTGTGGCCCACAGGGCTGGCAGTTCAAATTCAGCAGCAGATCTCCAGGAGCAAGGCTGGGCCTCCCACTGCCACCAGAGGGCAGTGATGCCTCCCCCCCCCCAAAAAAAAAAGTAAAAAAAAAGAAAAGACTTGAAGATAAACAAGCGACCATCTAGCTCAGAAGAAACAATGCCCACATGCAAGAAGCACACCAGCCTGTGTGACCGCAAGGTGTCGAAGGGATCTGGCATCAAAGAACTAAAAATTATATCATTATAAATGAGGGGGAGTGCAGAGTGGGGACCCAAAGCCTATCTGTAGGCAACTGGAAATCCCTTTACAGAAGGGCCACGAGAAGGAGACGAGCCAGGCAGGGTGCAGTGCACCAACGATGAAACATACAATTTTCTTCTAGTTCTTTAATGCTTCCTCTCCTTCCCCCCACCCCCACTATAATATTCCTAATTCTACCTTATAAATCCATATAGATTGCAAACACAGAGAATCCAGGACTGATGAAGCCCTCAGGACCAGTGGAGAGAGTGGTGACACCAGAACAGTGGAGGGAAGGTGGGATAGAAAGGGGGAACCTATCACAAGGATCTATATATAATCCTCTCTCTGGAGGGTGGACAACAGAAAAGTGAGTGAAGGGAGAGTTTGAACACTGTAAGACACGACAAAATAATAATATTTTATAAATTGTCAAGGGTCAAGGGTCCCTGAGGGATGGAGGAGTGGGAAGAAAAGGGGGAAATGAGGAACTGATACCAATGGCTGAAGTAGAAATAAAATGTTTTGAGAATGATGATGGCAGCAAATATACAAATCTGCTTAATACAATGGATGAATGTATGGATTATGATAAGAGTTGTAGGAGCACCCAATAAAATGATTTTTTTTAAATAAAGAGCTTTATATAATGAATAATTTTAATTGAGAAAACATCCCATCCCAGTCCAGATTAGTCCATATGTCCAGTGCCAGTCTATACATTTCTCTTCAGACTCATGCAGCACATGCAATGATGCTGAATGCAGGAAGATCACAGACCAGTGGGTGGACAGCCTTGTGGATCCAGTGGTGGTGGAAGCATCTCAGAGCTGGTGTGGGTTTCCAAATGACATCTTCAGCTTTAGAGCCCTGACTCACTCGACCTAGTTCCATATAACTTGTCAACAGGGATGTCTCGCAGAGAGAGTGTGTGTGTCCTGCCTCCAGAGAGGAAGATGGGAGCTACCAGAATCCTGTGACAGCCATGCCAACACAGAGGCTTCATTGGCTATGACCTGATTGACAGGCTAGACTTCACCCCTTCCTCAAGTTGACAGTAGAATATGTCATTGCCATAATCAGGTTCCATCAGTTCAACTTCTGGGAAATCTAGCTTCATTTTCTTCAACAAGATATCTTTAGAATCTCACCAACATGGTTATTAAGGTATTAGTGTGGTAAGAACAGCTCAGACTTCTTAGGAATACAATTGGTTAGCGTGAGGGTTGTGGAAAAAGCATTTACTCTAAAGAGATATCACATTAAGTTTAGCCTTGGACTGCTAGACACAAGGTTCAAACCCACAGCTACTCTTCAGAAGACCCAGAACCTGTCCGCTCCTATAAAGACTTACTATCTAAGCTCTTCTTTGTCCTATACAGTTGCTATGACTTAGAATCAACTCATTATCAGTGGGTTAGTGAGGACTGACGCAAAACACAAGCACAAGGAACCAGTTTGTATTTTCACTTATCTCCCAGGTTCAGACAAGTGCTTTGCACTGTGTTCTCCAAGTCTTGGCACTACCTAGAATTGGCTCATATTCAAATAAAATTTCACATACTCTCAGAAAGTCTTGTGAAGGAACAGAGACTCACATCAAAGCAGTCTTTCATGGAGTTTCTCCAGGGACAGACACTGTAAGATCCATCAATAAGACACAATCCTGTTTCTCAAAGAACTCATCATTTTGTAGGGATAACAATACAGGCACCTTAATGGTAAACTAAAGCAGAAGTCCAGTGGATTTATGATTAAGTGTCAAAAAAAAAAAAGTTCGGGGAATGTGGCCATGGACCAAAGGAGGTCTGACTTGCCCACGTGGAGGCAAACCAAGAGGGGAGTGCAACAGACCAGCAATGGAGGCAAAGCCACAAAGTCCTTGAGGAATCCCAATCATGGATTTCTGATTCAAAGCACAGCATTTGCACTGCATCTGAACTCTTTGGAGGTTACTCACAAGGGGGCCCACACTGAAAGTTGAAAGGTGTAACACTGACCGCAGGAAGAGCAATCAGGTCTTAGCATGGTCCTAAGACACAAATGCTGAGGACTAAAAGGGTATAAGTGCTGTGAGGTAAACAGGTCCCAGTATATGGAACCATGAAAGAAAGGGGGATTGGACTGATGGATTATAGCAGGACCTGCTCGCTATTTAGCAGAGGGATACTCATTGAATTTGGGTCAGGATAACAGATTTGGAAATATTTATATGATCTTCTTTATTTTGGTTTTGTTTTTCTATTTTCTTTCTCTTTTGGTGTCTATCAATATAAGATAGGAAGGACAAACAATCCCAAGGAGACAGTCATGGGACCGATGACTGCGGAGGGGGTGGACCTGGGAGCAGAGGAGGTGGGGATAGAGGTGCAATGAGTCAATAATGACAGGGACAGGGGAAGAACAAGGGATCTAAACTGATGGTGAGGAGGATATAGCAGTCCTGGTCATGTTTGATCAATTCAAATAAAACTAAGAAGTGAATGATGAGTAAACATGATAGTGTGGCAGGAGGACAGAGAAAAGAATTTAGTAAAAATTAAGTAAAAATCATATATGTAGATTTATATTTACATATAAATAGATATATATGTAAATATAAACATATATATAAAGATAGATATATACTGCAATGAAACAGATGCACTTTGGGCCTATACTTAAATCTTACTTCAAGCACAAAAACTCTTTGTTTGAATAATGCGATAATAAGTGATACCTTCCAGGCATGATCAGTGAAGAAAAAATGGGTGCATAAGCAAATGTGGTGAAGGTAGCTGATGGTGCCCAGATATTAAAAGATATAGATAGCATTCAGATTCTTAACACTTGAAGATAAACAAAAGGCCATCTAGCAGGGAAGTTTTAAAACCCAAATGGAAGAAGCATACCAGTCTGTGTGATCAGGAGGTGTCGATAGGAAGAGGTATCAGAAATTTGAAAATAAGCAACCAAATTGATATGAAGAAGTTTAGACAAAGTGGAGACCCAAAACTCACCTTAACATAATTGGATAGTCTCTCACTGAAGGGCCCCACAAAAGCAATGATATATCCAGGGTGGAGTATAGCACTAATGAAATACATAACTATCCTCTAGTTCTTTCATATTTCTTCCCTTTACCAATATGGTCTTAGCTTTATCTCATTAATCTTGTTAGACCTGAAGATGTCCATTTGTATAATTAAGATTGTTGGACGCATGAAATCCAAGATAGACAAGCCCTTCAGAAGCAGTAGCTGGAGCAATGATTCTCTGAGGATAAGGGAAGAGAGCGAGGGATGGGGGAGCTGATAGTCATGGTGATTGTAATAACTCCACTCGAGGGGAATGAATAACAGAATTTTGGTGAATGGATACATTGAATGATGTAATATATGGATATATATGATAAAAATAACAATTCCTGGGGGTAGTATAGGGGAGGGAGAGGATAAAGGGGAGTTAATATCAAAGAGGTCACAAAGAAAGAAAATATTTCGAAAGTGATAGTGGCAGCAATTTTGTAATTATGTTTAATTTAATTGACTCATGCATTGTTATAATAAATACGATGATTCATTAAAAAAAGATTTCGTCTAGTAAACGCATAAAGACTATTCCACTCTGCCTTATGGTTACTAGGGAGTCAGAATCAGTGAGCTTGAGTTTATACTAGTGGAATCTGGACCCATTCAAACTGTGAGACAGCTACTCAGTCTGTACTCGACAATTTCATATTTGTTCCATGGCCTTTACAAAATAAATTTGATGTTAACAAAGAATACAAATGTTATGTCACATGTGGGGGGGAGGGAATCTCAGAGAGGCAATGATATCTACCCTGAACTGGCTGTTTCATTTTGTGGAAAAATCATTCTGAACACCACCTCGGAAGGAAAATACAATTCCTGCAGCGGTTCTCATACTGCCTGTGCCACCTCTCTATGATCTACAGTCAGCCAGCCCGAGGAAACCCGAGGGAGCATTTTTCACTGTGCAAAGTGACAGGCGTTCCACTGCCTATGAGGACAGAGCAGCAGTTGACAAAGGGGAATGGAACTGCTGGGTAATTCCCGGCTTGCTTGGCTTTGTCAATGACATCCCTGATCTTTGTTCTCTCTCAGAAAATCCTTTGAGGAATCTGCAAGTCATGGCTGAAAATAGCTCAAGGGTCCTGCAAGGAAGAAAACATTTCTCTCCTTTTGAGAGATGTTCTAAAGGGTGTGGAACCAGTGGTTAAATATGTGGACTCTGGCTCCTGAGATCAGGGTTCGAATCTCAGCTCCTCCACTTACTAGCTCTGTGAAGTTGGCCAGGCAGGCTAATTAACATCTCGGTGTCTTTTCTGCACAATGGATAGGATTGTGACGATTGGGCTTCACAGGGTTATTTAAGGATTAAATTAACTAGTACATGTGAATGCACTTAAAATAGCATCTTGAACTCAGTCATTGCTCAATGAATGCCAGTTCCTTTTCTGCTTCCACCGCCCCCCCTTCAAGTGCGTGTCCAGTGAAAAAAATCACCATTGACGGGGTTATAGTCCCTAATGAACAACATTCTGATGAGAAATGGAGGGGCACCTTAGAAGCTCAAATCAGATAGTTTTAAGAAACGTTGACGTGAGAGTTGCCTTACATGAAAATTTATGTATGGAATGCCTTATCCTCATGATCTGCATAGACCCCAAATGTGCATAGGTTCAAGGAGAGGTGGTAAGCCCTAAATTGAGGGCATCTCGACCCTCTGAGGATGCAGAAAGAAGCGAGCGTTTTCAGAGAACTTCCTTTGGGTCAACATGAGTCAGAATCTGCTTGCTGGCAAGGAGTTTTTGAGCCTGGCAGTGCGTTATGAAGTGGGCTGCTAACCACAGGGTCAGCAGATTGAAAGCACCAGCTGCTCCTCATGAGAAAGATGAGGCTCTCTACTCTGGTACAGTCTGGGAAACCCACAGAACCAGTTCTTTGCCTGAAGGTGTTGCCATGAGTCAGAACCAACTCGGGGGAAGTGAGTTTAGTGTGCTGGATTCCTTACAAGCAATGTAGAGCTTGAGGTTTGATAGCTCAAGGGTCCTGCAAGGAAGGAAACATTTCTCTCCTTTTGAGAGATGTTCTAAAGAGTGTGGAACCAGTGGTTAAATATGTGGACCCTGACTCTGATATCAGGGTTAGAATCTCAGCTCCTCCACTTACTAGCTTTGTGAAGTTGGCCACAGCTGAAAGCTATGTGGCCTCTCCCCACCCGCACTGCCTAGAGAGCAGTGTGACTCGCGCAACTTACTTTTTCAGTAAACATGATCTCCAAGACCACGAGACCTATTCTATCCTACAGGCCATAGACCAAGCCTTTTTTTTAAGGAGATTGGCTAGCAGTGGCAACATTTTTTATTGTTATTCCACAGTCACCCCCTTCTTCCTCACTAACATACCTTGACACTGATGCATTTGGCAGGTGCGACCCATTCTCAGTACCAGCCCTCTGGTATGCTCTATGACATATTCCTCTGACTTTGGGAGACTTTGCTCCACACATATTCCAAAGCCATCTCTCGCCAGTTGTCATCAAGAGACAAGAGTTGAGTCAGAGGCTAATGATCAGTGACAATAATAGCTTCTCCTAGAGACCAAGAAGTGTCCCCTGTGACTGAAGTGCCAAGCAGAAGCTGAGGTCTAAGAGGGTCAACAAATCCTTCCTTGCTTATTTTTACTTGACTTAAGAGTCCAAAGTTTTATAAGACTCCTATGCATACACTTATACACAAAAAACAAAAATAAAACCCCAGGCAACAAGCAAAAATTCCTGTGCATGGACATAGAATCCTCATCATTTGTAAATCGAAGCAGACTTATTTTGAAATTTATTGAAATTCCTGAGAACTAAAAATAATGGAATTTTTTGACACATTACAAAATTACATGATGAATCTAAAATGCAATGCATACAAATGTCCTTAGTGGTGCGAATGAAAGGGCTATGAATGTGTGGGTGAATTGCAAACATCGTACTGAGCTAAAGAGGCTCGACACCAGAGCTTACTCAAGTGTTTATTTATGTAAAATACCAAGGCAAGAAACCTTATTCTATGATAGTGAAAGTCCAAATACAGGTTACCCTTTGGGGAGAGGCTGGAAGGGGGTCTGAGGAGGGTTTTTCCAGATGTGGATGGCCACATTCTGTCTCTTGATTTAGGGGGATGGGTGCATTCAGTTTGATAAAACTCAACGAACTATACATGCATTATATGAACATGTTCCTGTATCTATGTTGTACTTCAATTAAAAAGTTAAAAATATATAATTATATGGTCATGTAAACAAGTCCTGAATCAGAAAGAAAGCAATTATTAGTGGGATCCTAATGTATATAAGGAATTCCAATTCCCTAATTTATAGGAAGGAAAACTGAGTACCCCGAGTATCCAGTAAATCGGCCAAGTGATATCAATGAATCAACAGCTAGGAATGGCATCTGTTGAGCAAGTGATGCTGGTTATTATCTCCAGGGGAGAGAGCCCATGACATGGAGGTTGCTAGCCCACTCCATAGTTATAGGTGCTGGAGGGGTCGTGAACAACACAACTCATGTACAGGCTTTGGGTGGATCAGTGCTTTCCTCATAGAGAAGAGAGAGAGCAAGGTCAGCTTCCACAGTGGGTTATCAGTTTCTTGTGAGGAGCAGGTTTTACTCCACAGCTCAAACAGAGAGGTGGTGTACATGCACCTTCTCTATGTTGCAGGGGAAGGGACCCGATCTGTCTACCAGAAACAGATATGGCACTGAGATGGTTCCAGAGTCATCAATGCAAAAATTTAGTTCCACAGTTCCTGGGAATGTGGACGTGTGCAAGACAAGAGGGGAGGGATATGCTGACAGACCACTATCTACATGTGGTGTTTTAGGTCGCCACCTCAGAAAACAGAAAAGGGAGTCAGCCCACACTCTCATCTTATTGTCTCAGGCTGGATTCCCTAGAGGAACAAAATCAGTGAAGAATATAAATATAAATTTTAAAAAGTAAAATATATAAATATAAAGATGAAAATAGGGAAAAGATACAGCACCTGGGGTCTTAAAGGCTTGAAGACAAATAAGTGGCCATCTAGGTGAGAAACAGCAAAGCCCACATGGAAGAAACACACCAGCCTGGGTCATCTCGAGGTGTTGAGGGGCTCAGCTATCAGGCATTAAAGACCAAAAAATCAAATCATTATAAATGAGGGGTAGTGCAGAGTGGGGCCTCAAAGTCTATCTGTGGGCCACTAGACATTCTCTCACAGAAGACCTGGGGAGGGGACAAGACAGTCAGAGTGTAGTGTAGCAATGATGAAACATACAATGAATACTCCCTCCACCCACCAATATCATGATCCCAGTGCTACTTTATCAATACAGATGGACTGGAGAATGTATACTGGTACATATAGGACCTGGAAATACAGGACAGAAAAACCCTAAGGATCAGCGGTGAGAGGGGCAATAATGGAAGGTGGAGGTAAGTGGGGGTAGAAAGGGAGAATCTTCATATGATCTCCTCCATGGGGAATGGACAGTGGAACAGTGAGTGAGGGGAGATGTTGGATGGTGTAAGATATGACAAAATAATAATAATTTATAAATTATCAGGGGTTCATGGGGGAAGGGCTAGTGGGCGGGGGGAGGGGGGCAGAATGAGGACAGGATACCAGGGCCTAATATGGAAAGCAAGTGTTCTGAGAATGATGAGGGGAAAAAGGTACTAAAGTGCTTAACACCATGGATATAGGTGTGGATTGTGATAGAGTTGTTTGAGCCCCCAATAAAATGATTTTTAAAAAGATGAAGAAAGGATTAAAATAATTCATGGGAAAGTTCCATTATCTTTTCATTCTATTTTACCACAAACTTTTGCAGTCCTCTTGTATGGAGAGATTCATTTTAAGGAAGTGCTCATGTAGTTGCAGAAGGTGGCAAGTCCCAAATGGATGGGTGGAGCTTCACGTTGGACGGAGGGTTCTCCTGACTCCTGTAGTTGCAGCAGCTGCTGAACTCTGAATTAGCAAGTTGAACGGCAGTCTGTTGGCTAGCATTTCACGATCGGATTGTGAAGACAGAGGATGCCGAGTTAAATGATAGACAGAGAAGGGAGGAGTGAGGGGAAGTCCTGGGGGTTATGAAGGATGGAGAAAGAGAGAGCATGTGTGGCCAGAACATCTAAATATATTATTACCTTCCTTCAGGAAACCCCATAATAGTATTTTCTATGAGTTCTGGGTGGTCATTGCAACAACTTATCGAACCCAGGAGAGGAGTAGAGTGCCGTGGGAGGAAGAGTGGGCACGAAAGCAGAGTCAACATCAGAGGGAGGGTAGAGGATGCCTGACCTTGAGCTGGTGGCAGTTGGCCTGGGGCTGGTGTAGGGTTGAAAACGGATGTCAGATGTGGTCCCTTGCCATTTCTTCAACCTCTTATTTATTTTGTGGTCATTTCTGCTATCACCACTTGACATGAAACAAAAAGTCGTATGAAAAGGAAATAAGAAATAAGCATCTGAGTTTGTTGAACTTAAGAGTTAGAGCAATTTTAGAGATAATATAAACCACCCCTATTATTTTTAAAGATGGAGAAAAGGAAATCTAAGCAGGAGGTGATTTTAAGGGAATCAAGCCAGCCATGTAGGTGGAAGTCAATGAATATCAGTCACTACAGTACAGTTGAAGTGAGGTGAGAGGAATTGGTATGGTTCTTTTATCCATTGTCTTTGTAACTCCCACCAAAGGACTGGATGGGACCATGACAATAGGGTGTGTGAAACTCTAATAGAGAGAATTAGTCAGTTTTGCCATCCCATTATGCATAAAGTCAGTAATTTTAAAATGACTAGAGAATAGAGAATTCCATCACCATCATGAAAGAAGAACCAGGAGTGAAGCATTCCAATACACCAATGTGTATAGAAATAACAGAGAAACAGCCCCAAGACCAGAAGACAAAGCAGTTCACTTCCAGGATCACAAGAAAAGCTGAATGTACGTGCGCAGATGTTGGTTTGCAGGGCAGGGTGCCCTCTGGGCATTTGTCAGCCTAAAGGATCTTTGTAACACTTGCCAAACACATGCAGAAGTCAAAGGACCTTGTGACTGAGAGGGTGGGAACCAGATCGAGACATGTCTTGCCAGCATAGTGCAGCAGAGATGCTGCAGAAAAAAAAAAGAAATGTAGCCTTAACGTTTCTTAACCTGTTAGCTTCCCTAATGAACTCCATAACTGCAACTATTGTCTGAGGATTCCGTGTGGCCATTGCAAGAGAGTAGACAACTTGGCAGAGAAGTCAGCTGCTGTGGGGAAGGGGGGGTGAGGACAGTTAGAATAAGAATCAGTTAAGGCTGGGAAGTAGAGGCATGTCTGATTATTGCCTTATCGTAATCATTCTTGGGCAGACATGAAACTGGATTCTTCTTTTTTCTTGTCTAGTGAAAGAAGGTCAGACAGGGCTGACACACAATTTCTTCAACAAGATTTGAAGACTCAGTGATATTTCAAAAATCCTGGCAAAGTTTCTGGAGCACTTCTTTTTGCCACCTCAGAAGAAAACCTCTGAGCCAGGCCCAAACATTAAATGTTACTTTGTGCAAAATCATTTGCTGGAAAGTAAAGTACGGGAAAATTGATTATATTTTATATAAAATAATTACCTTAATGTAGCATCTGCTGCTTACACTGCTCCTTTGGAAATAGCAGTGGGCATCAGAATGGCGCTGTCACAGGCAGAATTCATGGCATCAACTTGACTCAACTCTGTGGCTGCCACAAGCAGACTCCAGCATCAGACAAAGACCCTGGTATCTGCCTGGGACCCAGCTTGCATCTCAGCCTTTCTCTGTTTGTCTTCATTGAATAGATTCAGTGACAGGGTCAGGGCTGTGTTCTACTTCAGATCAATGGCATATCTAAGATCCCTCTCATTCCCCCCCCCCAACATAATAAATAAATTAACATTGTAAAGCAATTAGAAGGGCCCAGGAATACTGCCTGGTGATGGGAATGCACGGACATGTCCCTGTCCTCAGGGAGCACACAGCCTAGTAAAGGAGACAGAGTTATAATCCAAAGCAGTTAGTGCTACAGAACAGACTTGCAGTTTGTAGGTCAATGGGGCTTTCTGGTAGAGCCTGCCTTAAAGGAGGAATAGAAGTCAGCTCAATAAAATGTGCAGGAGTGGGGTGGGGTGGCAGGCAGGTTGTGTTAGTCTGGGTACATTAGAGAAATAAATACACAGAAACTTTAAGAGAGAGTTTAGGCAATGTGCACATTAAGAAAACATCCCAACCCACTGCTGCCCAAGCCCACAAGTTCAATATTAACTCATATGTCTAATACCAACCGACAAAGTCCTCCATCTCACAAGATACACACAATGATGCCGACTGCCGGAGGAAAGCCAAATCCATGAATGTGCAAGCTTCTCGGTGCCGACAGGGGTTTCCACACCACTGCTCCAGCACCCAAGGCTGCATCATGGTAGGTCAGCGTGGCTTCTCCTTGGGAATGTCTTGCAGGAAGTGAGTCTTGCCAGCTGAAGCAGGAAACTGGCTAAGGCAGCTGCACCCTGGGCCGACCCTCACAAAGTAAGAGACTCGAGAACTAGAAAAGTGAGACTCACTGAGTCTTTTATCTTGCCGCCCTTCATTAAATCCCATATGTGTTTATTGGCCAGGTTGGCACAATAAATCTTAACTATCTCAACTCTCTTAACTATTCATTTTAAGCAAATGAATAGCTTTTGTATCGGGATTTGATTAGTGCTTTAAAAAGATTAAACTAGCAGCAGTGTGGACAATGGATAAGGACTGGTTGAGGGCAAGAGAGTTAGCAGAGTTCCAGTTAAGCAAAGATGAGTGTCTTCCCCTACCTTCAGAGAGGGAGGCTGGAAAGAGTAGGGAGAGAGAGTTATATGTGCCTGATCACTTGTAGGCATTAAGGGTAAGAAAAGTGGCAAGGAGCTCTGTTTTCTGGCCCAAGCAATGCAGACATACTACCACAGGCATTGCAAGAGCAGAAGTGGATTTAAAGGGAAGAATGAAGACTTCTTGGAGATGTAGAGTTTAAGGTGCCTATGAAACATCTGAGGAGCCTTGGCGAGGCAGCGATTAAAACTCTGGGTTGCTAACCAAAAGTTCAATGGTTCAAACTCACCAGATGCTCCACAGGAGAGAGATGTCAGAGTCGGCTTCCATAAAAACTGAAGCCTTGAAAGGTCTATAGGGCCATTCTAATCTGTCTTATATGCTACCTATAAGGTAGCCGTGAGTCAGAGTCTACTTGATGGCAATGGATTTGGCTTGGGTTTGGTACAAAGCTTCTGGGCAGATAATTTCTCACATTTCAAGAAGAAACATGTAAGACTTTTCTTAAAGCAGTGTTGACATACTATAAGTAGCGTTAATACATGTGCTTGTGATGGTTCCTTAAATTGGTCTAAGGGTCATGTGTGAACATAATATGCAATGCCACATTTCAACTGAATGTGTATATATCATTAGGAGAGAGCAAGAATATAAAAGAGTACAGTTTTATTATTAGAAGGTGCAACATAATCATATTTGATCTGAATCAAAGTCCAGTGAGACTAGGTGATTCTTTCCAAGTCTCCCTGCTATTACATAGCAAAGCTGGGCTTCCAACCCAGTGCAGTCTATCTCCCACCAGATGCTGCTTCATCAAACTTATCAAGAAGAAAGCAATCACTTAGATAACAAAATCAGATTATTGTATCGGAATTGTGAGGTGCTACTTGAACAGATACTTAACTATAGATGTGGTTTGGGGATTGGATAATCGGTGGACTCTTGGTGAGTTTTAAGGTGCTTAATAGCAAATTATGGACATTAAAGTCACTTTTGGTGAGGACTCAGAAAGAAGTGGGAAGAACTGTAACACTAGAGGTAATGCTGGTGGTAAGAGGCAGCAGCAGAGAACAGCAGCAGCAGAATCAGGAGACTGGTACAAGATAACACTGGAGTCAACCCATGGAACAAAACAGCTGAGTGCCTTTGAGCAGAAGGCTTCCTGGCAGAATGTGTTACCTCTGGGTACTTATCATTTGTAAGATCCAGTCTCACATCTGGATGGTTCCTAAGAGACGATTGTATAACTGAAGGGAAGACATTAAGAGACAGGCAGTAGTTTTGGGGTTCTCCCCTCTGCCATAGCTTCAGGAACCAGATCTGAGCAGATGATGATGATGTATCCCCAACATCGTCTTGTAACCGGCAAGCCTCCCTAATTATAGGTAACCACATATGTAGCAAAGTGTGCTGTACCCTAACCCTAAAGGTCCTTGAGTTCATTGGAAGAATAACCTAACACCAGGGCTGGAGGCAGGTGTGGGGGAGTGACTCCCCTGAAAAGTGAGAGCAATAGCAATCAGTCTGCTCCTATAGATAGAGCTGCCATCTATACAGAAATCAGCCATGAGTCTGCAAGTGGTCACTTTAAGGCAGCACTCTTATGGGAAGATATGGTGGGCATCAATATTAATTGTGAGAATGTTCTTAGGAGTCATCTCTAACTCAGGAGGGTGAAGACCCTCCTCCACCCAGAATTCTAGCCTTTCAGGCTTCTTAAAATGTGAGACTAAAGAATTTGTCCACATACACTGTCTTCTCAGTTCTCTGTTTCCAACAATCAGTATAGCTAAAGAGGTTTGTAACATTTGCCTAATCAGAGCACAGGCCAGATTGACCCACATGAAATGATGAGCTTCAAGGTCAAGGAACCAGAAAATAGAAGCTGAAGAGACAATGAGCATGGGGAATAGCTACCTGGGTCTCAGTGGGTAGGGGGATGACCTCTGGAATCCCTTATGAGAAGGTGAGCACAAAGTCACCCAGGTTTCACCAAGTCAGATCTTTACCAACTCCATTCTATAATATGGTGCTGCTGCTCATGAGGACCAAGGGTGTGGGGTTGGATGTGCTGTTCAAAGCTGAGGGGTGGGGCTTCCAGGACCTGCTGGAGTGAATGGAGTAGAGGCAACACTCAGATGCATGAGGAGAAATGAGGCTATCCATTCAAAACTGAGGAAGCAGATTTGACATCTCAGGGGACATGGAAGAGGGAACTGGATCCCAGAGCTTAGGGTCTTTATCCCAGAATCTAGGGAACATGGCCAACTTCCAGAATCAGGCAGGCTGGATCATTGTCTAGGCCAGATCATTGTCTAGTAGCTGGTCTCAGAGAGCAGGGAATTACATTAAAACCTTGAAATCTAATGTAAATTGCTCTGTGGGGGTTGAGTCTAGCTGTCTGCCATTTCTACAATTTGTAATGTAAATATTTACCTTCATCTGGTTCTATCATTCAAAACCAGATAACTTTTCTAGATTTCACTGGTTCACAGATGAAGAGGTATTTTAGCACAAGAGATTTTACACTGTTGGGATGATGTGATGGAGTAGGCTCCCCCTGCCCCCAGCCCCCAACATCACATGTTTACATGTGGCAAGGTCATGAATTTGGGGGCAAAGGAATGGAATACTATTCATTGAATTGTATGTTGCAAAATATGTGATGATGTGGCTAAGCCATGATTCTCAGCATTATTTATCCTCCTTTTGGGATATGATGTGATGATTCTAGAAGTTTCAAATACTAGCCTCTATGATGGTAATGGAACTGAACACTGTGAGATCCTGAAGGCCTCATGAACAGCAGCAGGACAAGGTCAGAGATGGTGCCAGAAGATCTGCGGGCACTCAAAATAGGACTGGGGAAGTGCTACTTTTTCAAAGTAGAGTCATGATTATGTGGATGGGAATAAAACCTTCTGGAGTAAGTCATTCAAGACTTTCATTTGCTGATGAGGCACAACTCAAAATGAAAAAAAGCAGCTGCAAACATCAAATGATAGTTGGAACGTCAACTGTATGAAGTAGGAATCCCCCAAAATCAGAAGTTGTCAAAAGATGAAATGAAACACATAAAGATCAGTATTCTAGATGTTAGTAAGCTAAAATACACTGGTATTGGCAATTTTGCATCAAAAAATAATATGGTTTCCTATGCTGAAAATGACAGATTTAAGAGGAATGGTGTCAATTTATCATCGAGAAGGACATTTTGAGATCTATCTTAAAGTACAGTGCTGTCTGTGACAGTATTATATTTTTTGGCATACAAGGCTATCTAAGCAGTATAACTATTACTCAAATTCATGTACCAACCACTAAAACTTGTGATACAGAAATTGAAGAAGTCTACCAATGTCTTCAGCACAAAATTATTCAAACGTGCAATCCAGATGCACTGATAATTATTTGTAATTGCAATAAATATGATGGAAACAAAAAGGAAGAAAGAGTAGGTGGAAAATATGAACCTGGTGATAGAAGCAAAGGTGGAGATCTCATGATAGAATTTTGCAAGACCCAAAACTTCTTCACTACAAATACCTTTTTTAAACAATGCAAAAAGAGAGACTTTACACATGAACGTCTCCAAATGGTCTATGTAAAATCAAATTGACCACGTCTTAGGGAAGATACAATAAAGAAACTCAATAAAAACCTGCTAAATATAAAACAAGACTAGAGACTGATGGTGGAGCAGACGATCAATTGCTCGAATTAATTTCAGGTTGAAGCTGAAGGAAATTAATACAAATCCACTTGAGTCAAAATATGACTTTTCCCAAAGTCAGATATTCACCAACTCCATTCTATAATATGCTGGTAGTGCTCATGAGGACCTTAATTTAGAGAACATCTCAAGAAAAGATTTGATGAATCAAACACTGATGACAAAAGCACTGATGAACTGGGGGATGACATTAAGGACATGATACATCAAGAAAGCAAGATGTTACTAAAAAGACAGGAAAGAACGAAAAGATCAAAGTGGATGTCAGAGAGACTCTGATATTTCCTCTTAATAGTGGCATAGTTAAGGCAAATGGAAGAAATGATGAAGTCAGAGAGATGAATAGAACATTTCAAAGGGTAACTGAATGATACAGAATAAAATATTGTAAGAAAACATGTCAAGATCTGAAGTGAGAAAACTAAAAAGAAATATACAGTCAACATATCTAAAACGGAACAAACTAAAGAAAATATTCAAGTCTCAAGTTGCAATACTGAAAAATTCTAATTGCAACCAATTGAACGATGAAGGAAGTATCCAAAGAAGATGGAAAGAATTCAGTGAATATACCAAAAAGAACTAGTCAGCACTCAATCATTTCAAGAGGCAGCATATGATCAAGAACCAATCGTTTGAGCTAAAGGCATTAGCCAAAAACGAATCTCTAGGAATTGATGGTATAACAATTTAAATGTTTCAACAAGTCGATGAAGCACTGCCTCACTTATGCCAAGAAATTTAGAAAGCAGCAACTAGTTCAAATGACTGGAAGAGATTCATATTTGCACCCATTCTGAAGAAAGATGACCCACAAGAACATACCCAAAATTTAAAAAGTCACTAATGCTACATGGAAATAAAATTTTCATGACACTCACGCAATAACAGTTGCAGTGGTATATTAACAGGGAGCTGCCAGTCATTCACTTCAGGTTCAGAAGATGTGGAATAAGAAATATCATTGCTGAGCTGAGCCCTGTTGGTATAGTGGTTGAGTGCAGGACTGCGGCCCACTGGGTTGGCAGTTCAAATCCAGCACCAGCTCTCTGGGAGCAAGGCTGGGCCTCCCACTTCCACCAGAGGGCAGTGATGCCTAAAAAAAAAAAAAAGAAGAAAGAAATATCATTGCTGACATAAGATAGAGCTTGACTGAAAGCAAAGAATACAGGAAAGATGCTTACTTGTGGTTTACTAACTATGCAATGGTCTTTGACAGTGTGGATCTTAACAAACTATGGGTAGCCTTGAGAAGAATGGGGATTCCAGAACACTTCGCTGTGCTCATGCATAACCTACACATGGGTCAGGGGGAAGTTAATGTTAGCAGAACAAGGATATACTTCATAGCTAAATCAAGAAAGTTGTCTATCAGGGTTGCACTCACTCACGTTTTTGTTTGTTTGTTTTTTGGGCATCACTGCCCTCTGGTGGTGGGAGTAGGAAGTCCAGCCTTGCTCCTGGAGAGCTGCTGCTATATTTGAACCTCCAACCCAGTGGGCTGCAGTCCTGCGCACAACCCCTACGCCACCAGATTTTTATGCAATCTATATCTTGTGCAAATAATCAGAGAAGCTGGATTATATGACAAAGAATGTGGTATTAGGATTGAAGGAAAGATTATTAAAAATTGTAATATGCAGGTGATACACCTTGCTTGTTGAAAGTGAGGACTTCAAGCACTTGCTGATGAAGATGTATGGATTATGCCTCAATGTAAATAAGACAGAAATTCTCACAACTGGACCAATAGGTAACATCAGGACAAAGGGGGAGAAGATTGACGTTGTCAAGGATTTTGACTTGACTGGATCCACAACCAATGCTCCTGAAAGCAGCAGTAAGAGATCAGAAGACACATTACATTGAACAAATCTGCTGCATAAACCTCTTTAAAGTATTGAAAAGCAAGGCCGTTACTTTGAGGACTAAGGTTCCCCTGAGCAAAGCCATGGTATTTTCAGTTACTTCAGATGTATGTGACTGAAAGTCGGACATCGAATAAGGAAGAATGAAGAAGAATCAATGCATTTGAATTACGGTGCTGGCAAAGAGTATTAAGAGTACCAAGGACTATCAAGAGGACAAGGAAATCTGTCATGAAAGAGGTGCAGACAGAATGATCCTTGGAAGTAAAATGATAGGACTTCATCTCATGAAGTTTGGACACACTGTCAGGAGAGACCAGTCCTTAGAAACTGACTTTCTACTTTGCATAGTAGAAGGACAGCGACAAAGAGGAAGGTCCTTGATAGATGGATTGGCACAGCCTTTGGAACAATGGGCTCCAGCACAAGGTTAATTGTGGATGGTACAGGACTGGAGGGTGTTTTATTATGTTGTCGCTGGGGGTTGAAATCAACTAGATGATATGTAACAACAACAACAAGAACATGCTGTTAGTGAGGTTGGATTAGAGGTAGTTAAATTAATGAGAGATGATGTGATCTGCAGGATTAGGCTGCATTTTGAGACAAGTTTTTGAGATATAAAAGAGATTAAGTGAGGAAGTAAAGATGACGGGAAGTGCTACAGACAGAAAGAAGAGTGGGGAGTGGAACATAAACTTCAGACTAAGGGTTCCTGTGCTGAGAACCTCTTCGAACCAAGAAAAGCTGGATGGCTATCCATATGGATATCTCCAAAGAGTATCGGGCAGGTCCATAGTTTGAAAGCAAACAAATATGAGGACTTCCTCTAGGTCCAACAGAGAGAGGGAGCCTTTCCCTAGAGCCAGCACTCTGAGTCAAAACTTCTAGCCTTCTCTACTATGAGAAAATAAATGTGTTTATCAAAGCCATCCATGTGTAGTCTCTGCTACGGTAACACTAGATAACTAAGACACTGCCCAGCACAAATATATGTTTAATTTTCTTTGTATATAAATCCATGTAAGGATTGCATGTTTTAATGTGAAAAAAGATTTGGACAAAACTTGACAAGTAGTAGATGTGGTGTGGAGAGGGAAGGGAAAAATGGAGAGCTTGTACTGGGGGTTTAAGTGGAAGGAAGATAATTTGAGAGTGATGATGACAAGTGTGCAAATATGGTCTGCATACAATTGATGTATGCATTGACTGTGATGGGAGTTATATGAGCCCCCATAAAATGACTTATAATAAAAAAGGAGGGTGAAAGAAGAGTTTATACCAAGGGCTCAAGTAGAAATTTTTTGGAAATGAAGATGGCAAAATGTATACAAATATGCTTTATTGGTTATTTTTGTTTTGGGGCATCCCTGCCCTCTGGTGGTGGGAGTAGGAGGCCCAGCCTTGCTGCTGGATTTGAATCTCCAACCCAGTTGGCCACAGTCCTGCGCACAAACACTATGCCACAAATATGCTTTATACAAATGATGTATTGAAAATTATAAGAGCTGTGAGAACCCCCAATAAAATTGTTGAAAAATAGTAGATGTGGCATGAAATTAGTTATTATTATAAGAAGCTCTGGGAGTTGAAGACAAAGTAAGAGAGAGCAGTGGTCAAAATGTCAGGCTGCTAACCCAACAGCTGGTGATTTGAACCCACCTGCAGCTCTGTCGGAGAAAGGTGGCAGGCTACTTCTGTAATGTTGTATAGCCTGGTGTAAAAAAATCTATTACGCACTTCTACTCTGTGCTATAGTGCTATTAAGGGTCATAATGAGCTCAACAAGAGCAGGGTTGCTTCTTGTGGTATATTTAATATAAATATTTATGTATCTGTGTACACATTTGTGTTAATATATACATATCTTTGTATATATGTATATATCTTTAAATCTAGTTTCACATGCCTAACTTGAAACATCATTTTGGGATGGGTTAGGATTGGTTCTGCCATCTTGTCTATAAGCCTCAGCAACTTCTCTCAAATCTGCAATGGTGGCTCACAT
>PVJH01025574.1:0-31301 GCA_004026705.1 Nesogale talazaci
TAGGGGTAGCTGCAGGCAAGTTTGAGAGCGACTACCTGGGTTTCCTCCCCGCCCCACCCCTGCAGGCGGAGGCAGGGTACATGGTGGCTCCAAAGTCTGAGCCACTCCAATTAGAACCTCAGTAATGGCGGGAGCCGGGCCTGCCAACCAGGCAAGGAGCAAATGAGTAGGTGCTGGATACAACCCCCGCAGCAGTGCTCAGTGTCCCAGCCCAGGCAATCAAAGCTGCCACTGTTTGGGGTCTGGATGGTTGGAGGGAGGGAGCTGAGCGGAGTGGCTGCTAGCCCCTGCATGGAGGTACAGTGGGAGCTGCCAGTGGACCTCTGCTGTGTAGTGATCAGAAATTGCCGTGGGGTGCTCTACACCCTGGCCGTCCTGTTCATGGGGCAGCGGTCAGGCGAGGCGGTGGATTGTGGGAGTCACGGTCTGATGGGGAGGAACACAAAGGTTTTCAAATTTCCGATATATAGACTTAGATCCCCGGGCTTAAGGAAAAAGCAGATGTGGGGCACGGTCCCCTCCTGGACAGGGAGACCCACTTGTAGGGAGCTTTCCACTCACCAGAACCCTTCCATTTGACCTCCCAGACACCAAACTCACTGGAGCTCCTGGTGTGGGCTGCTTACCTTGGCGCCATCTTGACCCTTCTCCTCCTTGGTGTCAATTTAAAATTGATACTATTCCCCTACTCTTATCTAAAAAATCATTGCTATACCTTTTTGAAACCAAATGCTTATTTTTTCTAACATTTTACAGAAATTAAATCATATCAAATATTATTGGGTGCTTTGTTCTGGTTTCTTTTACATACATTGATTAAACATATCCATTTTGAGACCCTGCATATATCATTATTCTGTTTTTTTTTTTAATTGCTAACTAGTACCCTATTCACACTCCATGAGGTCATGGAAAGCCTAGACAGAACCAAGAGCAGAGGTTGAAAAAAAAGAGGTATTCATCTTTTCTGACAAAATAGACAAAGATGTAGGCACAGATGGACACATTTTAAATGGCAAGGCATGAAAAGAAGTCATTTATGTTTGACCATCTTAATTTTCTTAGTGAAGTATAAATTGGTAGTTTGTACAGTAGAGGGGGAAAAGTGGACTAGGAAAGCGTATTAACAATTTGGGACATCAACTACGAAAGAATAGGTCATGACCAAGTGTATTAGTTTCTGTTGCCACAACAAATTGCCCAAAAGACTATTAATGTAACTGAGAGTCAAGTTTTACATGTTCATAGCATCAAACTGAAGCATGCAGGTGTTACTGTGAAGCAGAAACAAAAATCTTCATCATTGCACCAAAAACTAATCATATTTGGGCCTCTGATATTTTTTCCTGATGAATAAATTTAAAAGATGGAAAAAATCTAATGATATTAATTTGATGTCTAATACAATGTAAATGGTCAATAAATGCTGTTACCACAATGATGATAACACTTGATCTACCTGCCTATAAAAACTATTTCTTGTCCGCTCATTGTCCAAAGTCACCATAGACTCTGCTCTTAAACTCTTAAAACAAAATAATCATTTCTTCAATGAAATAAACATCAATAACTTATTATGTGTCTTGCTGTGTTTTAGACATGAAAGGTGGTACCTTGATAAACAAAACAAAAATCTCTGCTCTTAAAGAACTTACCTTCTCGAGGGGAAGAGAGATAGGAAAGTAATTGTGGAAGTAGAATGCACACAAATTTTGATGGTGATGACAATACAGAAAAAGCAGTGAAGAAAGAGCTCTGCCTTGGGGTGTCAGATAGTGGAAAGCTTCCCTGAGGAGCAAGATCAAGAGGTAAAGTCAGTGTGATAAAGGAAAGCAAAGAGAAAAAAGAATGAATGCTATTTGTAAAAAATTTGCTAGTCAATCTTCATTTTTAAAAAGTCAAACTATCATTTCTATGGAAACTTTTTGCTCTGCCATCTATTTCCGTGGTAATCACAAACAGTTATTAAACAAGGTGTTTTGCATGCATTACCTTGTTTAATCCTATGGGTACTATTATTGGGCCCATCTTATAGGCAAAGAATTTTTTTTCTTAACCAAAGAATTTGAGGCACAAAGATGAGTAATTTTTCCCAAGTTAGGTATCTAGTAAGTGTTGGCATCAGGATATGCTTCTGGGGTAGTCTGACAGAAAGCCATCAATTTAACAAGCAGGCACAACATCCATTCCCTCTCACAAAATAGAAAGTATACTAGTAAAGGCAAGCAGAAGCATCTAGAATAAGGTAGGTAATAGAAGAGCAAAAGCATGATAGTTTCTAAATAAGCTTTCAATGTACTGGAAACACTGGAGATTGAAAACTAAAATGTTTTACCATTTTAATCCTTTTCTTAGAATACTGATTGAGAGCTCTATCTCATACACTTGATGGCCTGATAACAAAGTGGTTAGTGTGATTTAAGGCATGCACCAGCCTTGGGATCCTAGCTGATATAAATATTCTAGATTCCTCCATTTCTTTTGAGGAAAAGTTCGTCTATTTTTCTCATAAATCTCAGCTAACATGTTGTCGTTGCCGGTTTAGTCCTACACTACAGCTATAGCCAATTCAACCACAACTATGGGAACTATTTGCCCATACAAAAAGCAAACTCATATTTTGGCAAATATTTTTGTATCTTACTCTCTCACACACCATCTCCCTCCAGGAATCATTTCTCACTTAAAGAAAATAAAATTTAGCAGCAGTTGTCCATCTACAACTCTTAGGACAGTCACCTCCATGACATCAATACAGCTCAGTTATTTCCTCCTCCCACATGCTCTCCTCTCCTTCACTGGCTTGCTTTGGACAGTATCCATTATGTTCCACCCTCTGGGAAGGACAAAAATATAATTGATACTTGAGAAGTTATTCCATGACACAGTGTTTTAGACAGGGTTCTCTAGAGAAACAAAGCCAAGACACTTGTGTTAGTCTGGGTAAACTAGAGGAACAAATTTCAGAGTCACACATATAGGTATAAGGAAAGGGTTTATATACAAAAGAAAGGTAACCCTAAGAAGGCATCCCAATCCAGTCCAGTGCAAAGTCGTAAGTCCAAAAATAACCCCTATGCCCGAAATCAATCTATAAAGTCTGCTTCCAACTCAGGAAATCACAGGTCAGTGGGTGCAGAATTCTGGCTCTGGCAGGGGTCTCTCCATGGCTCCTCGCTTCCTGGGCTCAGGTCCATCAATAGCATGCCACTCCAGCTTTAGAGGTCTGTCTTCATCAGGGCAAAGCCATGTGGTCTATCCACCGGCTACTCCAGCCTCCCAGCCACCGCCATTCTGTGTTTCCTGTGGTTAATCATCTCTGAAACTAACTCCCAACAACTGGGGAAGATAGCTTCTCATCTTCACAGGGGAAATACCGCGAGATTTCCCAGGAGTCTCAGGTGAAAGCCATGCCCACACAGAGGCCTCATCAGCTACTCAATGGCTTTCTCCTGATTAACAGGCCAGACTCCACCCCTACATTTCAATTATAAAATTAACATAAGCACATGACTGCCACAACACTCATGATTTCATATATATATATATATATATATACACACACACACACACACACACACAAAATAACACTTGACCTTCCATACATATGGATAGATATATACATAGCCAATTAGCCCACAAAAATGTACAGAGGGCTCAGTTCAACTCAGCCTTGTGAGATAGTTAATATACTAGCAGTCCTTCAACTCATGAGGGCTGCTGGGTGCAAGGCAAGAAAGCAGACAGCTGAGTCTTCTGTAGAGCAATACAGGCAGTCCAGCCATAGGCAGCAAACAGCAGGGCAGTCACCAACAGTCAGCCAGATGACAGGATCCAACAGTCCCCAGCTCAAGCAATATATACATCTGCAGTGTGATGAAGCAGGTCTCAAAGGAACATCCAACAAAAGCAACACTGTCCCTGGGTTGGGTGTCCCACAGGTAGTGTAGCTCACAAGTTGAGGCAGAGAACTAGCAAAGGCAGCCACGAGTGTAAGAGAGAAAGACGAGGCTCACTGAGTCACTTATCTCTTTGCCCTCGGATTAAACTGCAACCTCATTAATCCCACATGTTTTATTGGCCAGGTTGGCACAATAAACCTACCTATCATAGACGATGATTGCTCTTTGTGATGAATTGACCCATTTAATCTTTTTTAAAATACTGCTATAACCACAGTTATGGAAGAAGCACTACCAGAAACATCTCACTGATGTTCATATTTCATGTTTCCTTATCTTAACAAAAAATTCAATTTTTGGCCCACCCACAACTAAAGGTCTAACTCTAGATATTAAATGGGCCTGACCCAGATTTATGGGTCTATAGTCCCAGTTCTAAACTTTTCACAGGGGTTGCCAAATACATCTTGTAAATAATATATTTACATTTTGATTCATAACAGTAGCAAAATTATAGTTATTTAGGAGTAACAACATCATTTTATAGCTTGGGATTACCACATCATGAGGAGCTGTATTAAAGGATCACACAATCAATCCCCATCCTTGACTTCAAAGGCTGGTGATCCATGAAGCATCTAAATGTCATTAATGTGAAATAAATTTCAACTCATAGCATATATATATATATATATATATATATATATATATAACCACATAAACTCTATAATCTGTCCCACCCTAAGTAGGGCCCACTTCCTTCTGATAAGGATATTAGTAGACTACTTTCTTGTAGGAGAGTTCAGGAAGGTAAATCCCACTCAAGGAAGGGTCCATCCTTCTTGTCACATGTATGCCCCTAGTCCCTCCCCTTTCTATTACATGCACACCCTTAGCTCATCCTATTCCTGTCACTCTCATGCCTACTGTACATCCCCTACTGTCGCATGTGTGGATACCTATAACCATGCTTCCAAAAAGGATGTAAGCCTTGGATAGCAATAAAGAAACTCTTCAGCTTTCTCTCCACATGAACCACCAGCATGGCTGAGGTGAGCATGTTGTCATGAAATGTGTCTGACTCCTTCATTGTATTCTCTCTTCTATCTCTCTTATTTTCTGTGAGTTGACTAGAATCTTTATTTATTATCGCTTTACAATTATGTCTATCAGACCCATGATGTTGTGTAAGGGTTGGACTTCCGTCACACATCAACTTTCTTCACCACATTTGCTTATGCACCCATTTGTCTTCAGAGTTTATTTCAGGAAGGTGTGCACACAATGATAGGATTTCTTGATCTTCATTGCCTAATACCTGATCCCTTCAACACTTCATGATCACATGGGATGGTGTGCTTTTTCCATGTGGGCTTTGTTATTCTTTAGCTAGATGGCTGCTTGTGTATTTTCAAGCCTTTAGGGCTCCAAATGATATATCTTTGGATAGCCTGGCACCATCAGCTTTCTTCAACATATTTGCTTATCCACACATTTGTTGTCAGTGATTGTGTTAGGTAGGTGAGCATAATGGAATGCCAATTTAATATAACAATGTGTTCTTGTATTGAGCAAGTACTTGGGTGTAGTCCCAATGTCCATCTGCTGCCTTAGTAATAAATCTATAAATATACACACATAGATCTATTTGTCTATGTATATGCCTGCATTTAGACCTCTGTAAATGCCCTTTGCCTCCTTGTTCTTTCCTCCATTTCTTTTTAATTTCTTCTGTTCCCACTATCATGCTCAGCCTTCATTTGGGTTTCAGTAATTCCTCTTGGTTACATTACCCTTCATCAAGCCCTGACAGATCTCCTACATCCCCTTCACCACCGATTTTGGATCCCTTTGTTTTTCCCTTGTCCCTCAGTTTGTTAACTCCACTTTCTTTCACCCACATCCCCCTTTCCCACGTCCCTACAGAACCATCAGTCCCTTTGTTTTATCCTCCAGATTGTTTATCCAGCCTATATTATTTAGATAGAGCTAGAGAAATAACAACATACACAAAAACAAGGCAGTGCAAAACAGCAACAACAACAAAACCAGTGACCCAAAAATGAAAAGCCTATAAATAGTTCAAGGACAGTTTTTTGACCTTTACAAGTGTTTTCCGGTTGAGTCTAATGGGTGCCATGCCCTGGTGGTCCCTAAGTCTATTTTTGGTACTGCCTCAGGAATTCCTTTATCTGCTCCCCTTCTTTTTCTGTTGCACGCCCCTAGTGTTTTACCTCAGTGTGGTGGGGTCATATTGAGTGCAATTCCCACACTGTGACTCCAGTGTTGTCCCCTATAGAGCTATGGGTCAGTGAGGGATGTCCTGTCCCAAATGTATTTCTTTGTGGATTGGCTGCTCTGAGCAGGGATATTGTCCTCAGGGTTAGGTGGGCCAGAATGTGCTCCACTCTCTCTTCATCTCCCTTCATTTTCTCCCGTGTGCTCTGATTAGACATGTTATTCTCCCTGAGTTGTAGCTTCAATACTGTCCTTTCAAGTAAATTCTTCTGGGGGGAGGGGCAGGTGTCCACATCGTTGGATTGGGGTTGGCCCCTCAGAAGTCTCTATTGGTTCCCTAGTTTCTGCCAGTGTGTTGCATACACATCTTGGAGCACTGGTGAGAAGTCTGGTTCTTCTTTCCCTGTGGAGATATAAACAATACCCTCCCCTTGGATGGGTTAGTGCCTTGTTTCCTTACTACCCATTTTTCTTTTATTTCCTATTTCTCTCCCTCCTTTTTAGTTGGCTCCCATGCATATCCCTGGATTTGATGTGGCTCCTGCCATACCTGGACATCACCCCAGGAATGTACATATATGGTAGCTTTTTCTCTATGCTCCTTTTGCATTTTTTTAAACTTACCTCAGCGGACTTGTGTTGTACTTGTCCTTTTGTGCTTTGCTTGTTTCGCTTAGCATAATTTCCTTCAGTTCTTCCCATGCAGTCATGTGCTTCAGACATTTATCACTGCATTTTAGTGATGCATAGTACTCTATTGTATATATGAACCACAGCTTTTTAATCCATTGTCAGTTGGTGGAAATTTGGGTTGTTTCCAACATCTTGCAATTGTGAACTGTGCCATGATAAATATTGGAGCACTGATGGCGGTCCGTGGTTTGTTTCATGCCTCTTCTGGGTATATTCCCAGTAGGGGGATTACGGGGTCCTATGGTAGCCCAATTTTTATCTGTTTTAATATCTCCAGATTGATTTCTATAGTGGCTATATATACCTACAGGTCCACCAGCAGTGAATGGGAATTCCTGTCTCCCCAAAACCCCTCTAACACTTAGTGCTTTCTGATCTTTGAAGGTGTTAGGTGGTATCTCATTGTTGCTTTCATTTGCATCTCTCTTTTGGCTAATGATTGAGAACATTTTCTCATATGTGTGTTGGCCATTCAGATTTCTGCCCTGTGAAACTTCTGTTCAGGTCCTTTTCCCACCTCCTCAGTGGGCAATGAGTTTTTTTCTTTTGGGAAATTAACAGAGTATAGTCGATTTTATTAATAAGGCTTTTGTCTGATATGTCATAGCTAAAAATGTTTTCCTAGTCCATGAACTCTCGTTTTACTCTCTTTGTGAATTCTTTCGATGTATACATGTATTTTATCTTCAGTAATTTCCACTTGACATTTTGTGCCTCTTCTGTTTTTGGTTCTTTCCCTATTTCTGAAAGCCTATGTATTCCTTTTTGCAAAAGTTCTCAGGTTGGTCCCAATTCCCTCATAGATGGCCCTAATAATTTGGGGTTTTGCCTCAAGATCTGTGATACACCTTGAGTTTATTCTTGTTCATGGTGTGAAATAAGGGTTTTTGCTTCATTTTTATGAAGGTAAATATCCATTTTTTTCATCACCACTTGTTGAAAAAGGCATCTGCTTCCCATTTGAAATTATTTTTGCCCTTATCAAAGATCAGTTATCTGTATGCCAATGATATTATTTCTGGGTTCTCAGCCTTTTCCCATTGGTATGATTATGTGTCATTATTCAAATATCATGAGTTTTTGACCACAGTAGCTGTATAATATGTGCTCAAGTCAGGGAAAGAAAGCCCTCCCACTGTGTCCTTCTCCTTGAGGAGTTCTCTGCAAATCCTGGTCTTCTTCCCACTCCATATGAAGTTGCTAATAAGTTTTTCCATCTCTTTGAAGAAAGATGATAGTTATTGTATTGGAATTGCATTAAACTTATATAGTGCCTTGGGCAGAACTGGCATCTTTACTTTTTTGAGTCTTCCAACCCAAGTGCATGAGATATTCTTCCACTTGTTGAGGTCACTCTTGGTTTCTTATAATAGCATTCTGTGGTTTTTCTCATATAGATGCTTTGTTCATTTAGTCAGGTATGTCCCTGGATATTTCAATTTATGCTTGGCTATTGTGAAGCATACCTTCTTTTTCGTCTCCTCTTCTGTGGTCTTATCTAATGTGTATAGCAGTCCAAGAGACTTCTGTTTGTTGATCTTATATACTGACACTCTGTCATACTCCTCTATTGCTTCCAGCACTCCCCTTGTGGAAATTTGGCGATTTTTCATATATAAAAGCATATCATCTGCAAGTAGCAATAGTTTCATCTCTTCCTTCACCAGGAGAATACCAGTGATGTATTTTCTTTGCCTTATGCTGTTAGCTAAAATATCCAGTATGATGTTAAATAGGAGTGAGTACAATAGGCATCCTTGTATGATCCCCCTTTTCAATGGGATTGTGTTCATCTTTTCCCCATTGACTGCCATGTTGACTGCTGGTTTTTCAAGTATAGCTTATATTGTCTTGAGTGATGTTCTTTCCATTACTATCTTCTGGAGTGTCTTCAAAAGGAATTGGTGTTGGATGTTGTCTAATGTTTCCCCCACAACTATCGATATTATCATGTGCCTCATAGTTTTTCATGTCAATGGGACAAATGATACTAATGGTCTCTCATATGCTGAACCACCCCTGTGTCCCTGGTATGACTCCCACTTGACCATAGTGAATTATATGTTATATACTTTTATATTCTATTGACCAGTATGTTGTTAAGGTTTTCTGCATCAATGTTCATTAGGGATATTGGTCTGTAGTTCTTAATTCTTGTGGGATCCTTGCTCAGTTTCGGTATCAGAGTTATACTAGTTTCAGAGAAGAAGTTCAGGAGTTTGTTGTATTTTTCTATGTTTTGGAAGAGTTTTTGTAAGATCGGTGTCAGTTCTTTCCTGAATGCTTGGTAGAATCTCCAGTGAAGATATCAATCCACGGGATGTTTTTTGTTGATAACCCCTTAATAACTTTGTTTGTTTCTTCTATTCCAATGGGTCTGTTGAGATTCTTGACATCCATTGGGGATAGTCTAGGGAGGGCTTGTTTTTTCAAAAATTTGTCCATGTTTTTCAAGGTGTTAAAGTCATTGAAGTACAGTCCTTTGTAGTACAGTGCAATTATCCTTTTGATTTTAGTAGGGTCAGTTGTAATTGTCCTCTCTTTCATTCCTCATTCTGGCTATTGGAATTTGTTCCTTTCTTTCTGTGGTTAGGTTTGCTAGCAGTTTGTTGATTCTGTTTGTCCTTTCAAAGAACCAACTTTTAACAGCATTTATTTTTTTCCATAGTTTTTTTTATTTTTCATCTCACAAATCTCAGCCTTGAGTTTTATTATCTGTTTTGCTATTAGTATGATTGTCTTCCTAATGCTGCTCTAATGGCTGTAATCTTGTGCCAGCATATCAATCATAAGACTCACTTCCTTTTTCAGGTGTGCATGTATTGCTATGAAAGTTTCTCTAATAGCTGCCTTTTTTGTTCCATGAGTTCCGGTAGTATGTTTTAATCCTTGTTGCTTTCTAGAGATTTCCTAATTTCATCTCTTATCTGGGTTAATCCGCACTCCTTTTGTAATAGAGAGTAGTTCATCCTCCAAATATTTTATTCTTCCTTTTGTTTCCTGTCTTATGGCACAGTAGTCAGAGAGAGTGGTCTGTATGCTATCAATGTGCCTATATGTATGTAGATTTGCCTTCTGTCCCACCATGTGGCCTATCTTTGAATTTGTGTCATGTGGGCTTGAAAAGAATGTAATTATTTTATTTGGATGAAAAGTACTGTAAATATCACCCAGGTAAAATTGTCTAATTGTAGTGTTTAGATCTAACTTCCTTGTTGATTTTCTTTCCCTGTGATTTATCTTTCTCAGAGATTAGTGGATTGAATTGTTGAGGTTGTGATTTCTTTTTCATCTTTTGGAGTGTTTGGTTGATATATTCAGTGGATCTCTCATTCAGAGAATAAACGTTTAAAACACTAGTGGTTCTTTGTGTATTATTCCCTTGAGCATTATATAGTGTCCCTCCTTATCTCTTTTTATGGTTTTCACTTTGAGGCCAGTTTATACAAGATTAGAATTGCAGCCTCTTCTTCTTTTTTTTTTTGAAATGCTATTTGCTGGGTATGCTTTTCTGTAGCCTCTGATTCTCAGCCTGTTTTTGACTGTAGTCTTGAGATGTGTCTCCTGTAGGCAGCAGATTGATGAGTTGTGTTTTCTAAACCAATCTGTTAGCCTCAGTCTTTCAATGCCTGAGTTCAGTCCATTGATATTCAGGATTGTTATCTCCATCTGTGGACTCTGTGATGTTATCCTATGCCTTTTGTGTGGGTGTTTTCCTACCTCCCTTTTATCACTGTGTCATGTGTGTGTATGTGTGTCATTCTTGACTTCTTTCCATCCTTAAGTCAATCCTATCTTGGGAGATGTTTTCTCTTTGTTGCCTTCTGGGTGAGGTTGTTCTATGTGGTGGTCTCTTATTTATGCTCTGTGGGTGATGCTCTTTTGCCCATTTGGGAGTCGGCAAGGATCTTTTGTAGGAGTTGGTTTCTTTTTTTGAGTTTTTTGAGTTTTTCCTCATCTGGGAAGACTATTACTTCTCCATCCTTCTTGATAGATAATTTTGCTGGGTAGAGTATTCGTGGGTTTGTGTTATTTTCCTTCATTTTAAAAAATATATCACTTCACTCTCTCCTCTTCTTCATAGTGACTGCTGCTTCTAATTTGGGAACTTTTATCTGTGATGGTTTGTTTTTCCCTAGTTGTTTTCATGACTTTCTCCTTTCCCTCAAAGTTGGATAATTTAACTATTATGTGTCTTGATGACTTCTTCTTGGGGTTCAGTCTAGCTTGTGTTCTTCCAGCCTCCTGAATGGTTGGTTGCCTGCTTTTCATTCATTAAACTGAGGAAGTTTTCCTCCATGAATTCTCTATTATTGCTGATGACTTTTTGATGACTTTTGTTGTGTCTTTCTCGGCTAGTCCAATTATTCTGATGTTGCTTCTTGCTAAGTATTAGACATAGCTCTTAGGTTTTCTTCAGCTTCTCTGATGATCTTATTAGATTTTTTTCTCATGTTTGTTAAAGTCTGCTTGGGTGTCCTCTAGGTCAGTAGTGCAGTTCTTTGCTTCCTTCTGAAGATGTGCAAAGTCCGTGAGTCTGCCACTATTTTTTGTTCTCTCCTCCTTACAATCTTGTATTTCTATTTGTTGTATAGACAGTGTCTCCTCTATCATTTCATCCTTTTTCTGTATTGTTTCCTTCATATCCCTTATAACTCCAAGCAGCATTTTGAAACTGTCCTTCTGTGGCAGATGAATGTCTGTGTCTATGCATGTTGTTAGAATCAGGACATCTTCTACTGTTGCCTTTTTTCTCCTCTTTTTTCATTGAGGTTATTGGGGCCGATTTCTGCTTGTGTTGAGTCATTTTAGAGGACCTCGATGTTTTTCAAGAGCGCTGGCTTTCTTTGGGAGACTTGTAGGAATACTTCCTTGAACAACCTGCTGTTAATTTCACTATGGAATTAGTTACCAATTTATTGTCTTGTGGTTTCCCTCAAGCCCTAGTCAACCAGTATTTTGTTATTTGGAAAGCAAGTTGGGTGGTGCTCTTAGAGGACACTGTTTGGGTTGTTGTGGACCCATGAGGGTGGTGCTATACTGGATGATCTCAAGAAGTTTTGATGGTGTGACCCATGGCATCTTGGGGTGACACAGAAGGTGTGCAGGTGTATCTACAGCAAGGGGAGTGCCACAGAAGACAGGTGAGTTGCCTGCTTTGGTGTAGAGGAACGCGAATGGTGGGCAGAATTGCTCTTGTCAGTTAGATCACTGAAGAGGTTGCCTGCAGCAGCATGGAAAGTTGTGAGTGTTGGCTGAGCTGCCTTAGGCCATGTGTTAGTCCAGGTAGACTAGAGGAACAAATTCAAGGACACGAATATGGATATAAGGAATGGGTTTATATTCAAGAGGAACAGGACATTGAGAAAATATCCCAGCCCAGGCCAGCTCAAAGTCACAAGTCAGATATTAACCCAGATGCCTGAAATCAGTCCATAAAGTCTCCTTCTGACTCACAAAGCCACAGGTCAGTGGCTACAGAGTCCTGGCACCAGCAGGGGTCTCCCGGTGTCTCCTCGCTTCCAGGGCTCAGGGTCCATCAGCAGCATCCCGTGGTGGCAGAAGCAACTCATTGCTGGGAGAGGCCTCCATGTGGCTGCCCCAGCCTCAGAGGTCCGGCTCCATCAGGGCAAAGCCGTGTGGTCTCTCCACCTGCTACTCCAGCCTCCCGGATGCTGCCATTCTTTGTTGCCTGTGATTAATCATCTCTGAAACTAACTCCCAACAACTGGGGAAAATAGCTTCTCATCTACACGAGGGAAATACCACGAGATTTCCCAGGAGTCTCAGGTGAAAGCCATGCCCACACAGAGGCCTCTCAGCTACTCAATGGCTATGTCCAGATTAACAGGGCAGACTCCACCCCTACATTTCAATTATAAAATTAACATAAGCACATGACTGCCACAGGCCATATGAGGCATTAAGTCAGGCGGGAGGAAGTTCCCTCAGTCACATGGGACCACAGAGGGCAGGTAGGAGCTCCCCCAGCCACACAGGCAAGAAATCTCAAGGAAGAAGTTGGGAGGAATATCCCCTGGTGGAGGGCAGGAGGACTTCTCCTGCCTCAGGTTATGCTGCACAGGGTGGATCTTTCCCAGTTGGAGGGAGTGCAGACATACATGCCCTAGGCTAAGAGGACTGATCTGGAGATCGACAGTGCTGTGTGAGAGAAAATGGACGAGACAAAGAAGGGGAAAAAAAAAACTATTCTCACTAGAACTGTGGGGACATAAAGTGAAAAGAGAGAAACAAAAGTAACATTATAGCTGAGCCTGATCCCTGACCGTGGGACTGCAAGGGTTTAATTCCTAACCTGAGCAGGCAGCCAGCTGGGACAGTGTTGAGATAAAACCCCTGAGCTGACTCAAATGTCCCCAGTTTCCGCAGAGACAGTGGTGGGGATAAGGTCAAACCTTAGCTGGTTCCACTAGGGTAAGTCGAAAGCTTCTTGCACTTCACAACCTTCTGGATCTGTGCCTACTTATCTTTATCATGGTCCTCCTGTGATCCAGAAGTGTTGAATTTCCCTATTAGTAACTCCTGGACCGATTTTTGCGGAGTTCGCTCTGGTATGTGTTATTCAGTCGCCATCTTCCCGGAAGTCCCCTATCGTTCATTTCTAATATTAGAACACTGTTGTCTTGGATTGTAATATACTGATATTTTAAAATTTATGAAGATTTACTTTGTGGTTTTACATATGCTCTAGCATAGAGAATGTTCCATATGCATTAAAGAAAAATGTATATGCAATTATGTGAAGTGGTATATATATATTGAGTTGGAGATCAAGTTGGATAATTGTGTTGTTTAATTTTTCTGTGTGTTTTTTGAATTTATTTGTTAATGACATTTCCTTCCTTGGTTTTAGATTAAAGACTTCTTTTATCATTGATGATTATCTATTTTTCTTTTGCTTTCTACAAGAATTTGATTAATGTACTTCAAGGGTTTTTTGTTGAATGTATACATATGCTTGCTATAATTGTGCTTCTAGTTGTGCCTGTAATCATCACATAGTGCCCTTCAACTTCACAATGAATTTTTGCCTTGAAGCCTATTTTATTGGAAATTCATATTGCCATTCCTGTTTCTTTTGTTATATTAGCTTGATATTTCATTACCATCCTTTGATATTTCTTTTGTTTTTGTGTCTAAGCTGTGATATATTTGATTTCAATATATCCAACATATCAGTGGATCTTGTTTTCTGATCCAGTCTGCTACTCTCTGCTACTCTCTGTCTTTGTCTCTTTAATATGAATGGTAATATTGAATGTTGTTATTGATAATGTGTGGACTTCTTGCTGTCATTTTGATTGTGAGTGTGAATATAGGTTTATTTAATCTTATATTTCTGTGATACATTTAATACTGTTTTAAGTATATTCATTTCTAGATGGTTTTGTTTTGTGTGTTAATCGCAGGCTTGTCTCCTTTTGTCATTTTTCAGAATATTCCCCTAAGTACTTTTTTAATGTTTTCCTGTTTTTATAAATTCCTTTGTTTATCATTGTCTGGAAATGCTCTTATTTCCCACTCAGGTTTAAGGGAGAATTTTGCTAGTATAGGATCCTGGTTGAAAGTTTTGAGATTTGTTTGTTTTTTCTTGCAGAGTTTGATATATGCCACTCCATTGTCTTCTTGACTGCATGATGTCTGCTGTAGAGTTGAAGCTTATTATTGTAAGTTTACCTTTTTAGAAGATGGTTCATTCTTTCCTAGCAACTCTCAGGAGTTTCCAGAATCAAATTTCATATTGGAAATTTCATTTGGAAATTCCAAATTTCATATTGGAAATTTCACCCTGTTTGTTATGGGTGGCCGGAGGAGTCTCTTATATTTGAAGTTTACTCAGTATCCTTTATAGTTATTTTCTCCTCTTTTATATTATTAGGAAAATTTTCTTCCAGAAGACTCTGTACTAGTTTCTTTGTAGATTTTCTCTCCCTTCCTATTCCAGGATCCCAATGAGATATTAGCTTTCCTTTTAACAATGCCCCACATAGTTCTTAGACTTCTCTTCTCTTTTTATTGATTGTCCCTCTCATAGATTGAAGTCGACATATTTGTCTTTAAGTTAATTAATTTAACATTTCATTTTTTCAGTCCTCCTACTATACTCTTTTAAAGTGCTGTATAATTGTTATTTTTATTTATAATACTAATTTTTTACCCAGCAATCTTCCCAAACCTCACAACTGAAACACAGTACCATGGGTACACCATTAAATCTCAGTAGCTTCCTGCCTCCAACCCTGAAACACATGCGCATACCTCAAGACAAAAAATTCTTCTGAATTATTTTTCTGGTAGTTCTAGTGCCTTTTCATCATCAAAATAATTCCTTTGAATCCAAATGTTCATTTGTTTGTGCCTATTTTTCCTTTATTCATCACATTTGCTTACGCAGCTGCTTTGTCTTCAGCGATCGTGTGAGGAAGGTGGCATCACAGAACGTCAGTTCAATAGAACAAAGTGTTCTTGCATTGAGGGAGTACTTGAGTAGAGGCCCAATGTCCATCTGCTACCTTAATACTAAAGGTAGCACATATAAGTATGTGCATGTAGATCTATTTCCCAACTTCACATTCTTAACCAATTAAATTCTCCTTTCTTTAACATTTTTAGTCATCAGTGGTAGTCTTAGATTAAATTAACCCTGTTTTTTTTGAACTTATAATCATTATCATGGACATCGCCCAATACTATATGAAAATAACCAGAAATGTCGTTGGTTCAAGAGAAGCAAATGCAAAACCTATGTATGTGCACACAGAGGGACACACAATCAAACAAAAAAAAATCAAACCAGCACTCATTGCCAGCAAGTTGATTCCAAATCCCAGTGACCCTAAAGGATAGTGTAGAGCTACCACTGTGGATTTCCAAGATTATAACTCTTTAAAGAAAAAGAAAGTCTCGTTCTTCTTTCATGGAGAAATGCTGGTAGAATGATGAGTTTGAACTGCTGACCTTGCAGGTAGTTGTCCAACACACAACCTCTATACTGCCAGGCACCAGGACTCCTAGTGTTTATGCACAGATTATTGTAATAGGGGCTCAGGCTGTCTCTGGTGAACTGGAAGAACACCACTTTTAACATCACTATTTGGGAGGATTGTTGAGCTTTTTAAAGCATTCATTATTGTGGTTAGCATTCTCCTAACCACCTTAATAATCTTCATGATAGCATGGTAAAAAATAGAAAGAAGTGCCAAGTTATTTGGAATTACAGTCTTGGAAACCCACAGGGCCATTTCTATCCTGATCAAAGAGTTAGATAACTTTATGCCAACCTGAAGATAAGTATATAAACAGTATAGGTATAGTATTCACCCTGTCAATCAGGTCACAGCCTGATAGTGTCTTTTTGTGAGCATGACCTTCTCATATGGAGGGCCCAAGGAACCTCTCCCTCTCTCTGCCTTCACCTCCCTGATTTTCAGTGCCTGCTGCCCACTCTAAGAGCTGCTGGAACCCTGCCTGCCATGTTTCCACCAACTGAATGTGGATTCAAATGCCTGCATACACCGGCCTGTGATTGTCCTGCACTCTACATCATTGCATGTGGCTCAGGGATTCTGGAAAGGACTTATGGATTAGTATCAATTTATGGACTTGAGTTGGAATGAATGGGGGGTATTCTTGATAGATTATTACTTCTGAACATAAGGCTCTTTCTTACACACACATAAGGGTCACTGGAATTATTTCTCGAGTCAACAAGACCTAACAATGTGACCAGCACATAGTGACTCATAGGGTCACTATGAGTCAGAATTAACTCAATGGCAGGAATTTGGTTTGTTTGTTTTTCTTTTTTTTTGGATCAAATTTCTTCATGATCAGGAACATCTTGCAAAATATGTTACTTCTTTGGGGATGACATCAGACTGCCTCGCTCTGAAGATGAGGACCTCCTTAGAACAATGTTTGATCATTCAAGAAGAGTACCAAATAATCATACACACCAAGTCCTTGCAGCAGAACAATTTCTTCAGTCAACCAGAGAATATTCAATGAAATGTCTCATCAGAAGGAAGAAATTACACAAAAGAAATTTCTAAAACTTCCAGTCCAAACTACTTGATTAAAGCTCACCCAGTTCATGCTTAATCAGATTGTTCTTTTTATCCAGAAACCTTTATGAGGATCCTTGTTCCCCAGACAAATTCCTGTGTCTGGGTATGTTAATTGTTGGAAACCATAAAATGGAGAAGATAAATTCCCTCTGACAGCATAGTGGGTTACTCTTTGGGCTGCTAATCTTAAGGTCAGCAATTGAAAACCATTAGTCCTTTTGAGAAAGATGAGGCTTTTTATTCCCTTAAAGATTTACAGTCTCAGAGGAGGGAGGGGGAAATGAGGAGCTGATACCAATGACTCAAGTAGAAAGAAAATGTTTTGAAAATGATGGCAAGAAATATACAAATGTGCTTGACACAATGAATATACATACGTGTATGGATTGTGAGAAGAGTTGCATGAGCCCCCCCCAATAAAACAATCTGAAAATTAAAAAAATATATTCACTGTCTCATAAACCCCAAAGGACTACTCTATCCTGTAGGGTAAATATGACTAAGAAGTGACTCAATTGCAATGGAATTCATTGTGTGTTTTGGTTAAGGCAGGATATGAAGGAACTGTACTCTTGGAACAGGAATCTTACATAGCTATCTTTTGTATAAAGTGTGTTAAAGGAGTATTTTGTCATGTCAAATATGAAAGGAGAAATTGCTTGTCAATCATTTCAAGAAAAAATGTGCTTGAAATTCTTTTGGACCTGGCCTTATCTAAACTTTCCCACATTACTGAGAAAGATTAACAAGAAGTTCCAGAAAATGAGGCCATGGAATAAAGATGAATCTTCACACTCATACTCCTCAGTTGTCTGACTAAAGCCATGCAAGCCTCCATCAGCGATGTCTTGTGATGCTACCTAAAAGCTATGTGATTAGTACCTGAAATCAATGATTGTCGTGCTTCATATTCAGGCACCCACTATTTCTCATCCCTAATCCATCTTACCTGTGGCCTCAACCAACTCTATGTGAGGAAATGACAGTGTGATTTGTTTTCCCTAGTGTAGGTTGGTGCTTTTCTACTTGTGGGTGTGCTTTTTTTTCTTCAATTCAGTTTTTACAGTCTGAGAAAGTTCTTCTCTACACCAAAAGTCATTTTGGTTGTTATATGAAGAACACACAATAAGAAGGCAAACATAAAAACTAGATCTATCATTATGCTCTATTGCAGTAACTCAGAGCAGAAATGGTGGGTTGAGTGTGAAGTTGTAGAAATAGTGAGACAGACAAGCTGGTAAGACAGATTGTGAAAAGTGAAACAAATGAAGAATGAAATATCTTTACTAAATCTTTGACTTGAACAGAATTGTAGTTAATGACTCCTTTTGTTGGACTGGAAAAACTTTTTTAAGGTTTTTAATGAGAAAATAAACTATTCCCCCTTAAATTTGTTTGCATATGTATTTGTTATATGCTGAGCTAGTTCTCACACCCCTCAGTCGTTGTGCACAGGAATAGTAAAGTCTTCATTTAAACTGTTATGACATTTTTTATTACATCATGCATGTTTAGGTTTTGTTTGTTTGGTGTGTGTGTGTGTGTGTTTCATTAGCAGAACAAAATGAATGTATTCTGAGTGCAAAGGTAAAAAGAAGCTAAAATTCCCTGGCTCTCAATTTAAGGGTGAGATGGCCACAATTTTCCAGAATCAAGAATATATTTAGGTCAGTTGTCTTTTATGTTATCAACATTATGGAACATCTATCTTAAAAATTCTGGGGCTGAGCCCCTGTGGTTGACTGCGGGACTACAGCCCCCGGGCTTGGCAGTTGACATCCAGCAGCGGCTCTCAGGAGCAGCACTGGGTAGCTCCCATGACCACCAGAGGGCAGTGATGCCCCAAAACAAACAAACAAACAAACAAATTCTGATAAAGAATTTGGAGAACAAGAGGGCAGTGATGCTCCCCCCCCAAAAAAGAAAAATAATTTGGAGAACTGAGCACTCCATAGGCGTTGGCTTGAATCACATTCATTGAGTACCTTCCAATAGACGAAAATGAGGTATTCCAATCTGTGACTACAATTGAAAACACAGCAAGACTCCAGGGTATCCCTGAGCGTGGGAAGATTACAAAGTTCACCACATGCTTGGCTCTGGGGAATGCCCTGTTTACAATATCTGTTGCTCAAGGGGGTGTGATGAAATAAGGCTCACAGCCTAGGTGCTATCGAAACCTTCAGAACTATTTTCTGAATTACCTTGGAGGTCCTTGTTATGATATGAAATAGCAGACCCCAGAAACCACTCCTTTCCTCACAAGTCTGCTCACCACTGGAATTTCAAGTGAGTGGTTAAGGTGATGAGGAAGAATTAGTCATTTAAAGGAGACTGAAATCTTGATTCTTTTATTTGGGGTGGACTTGTCTTTTATTCTTCTATCCCATCTCTTCTGATTCATATGGGTTTTGATGTCATACTTCACATTTTGCCAGAGCTGCAAAATATTTTGTCATTTAAATATTCTATCTACGTTGATCTAAGGATGCTTGTTTTTTAACCAAGTTATAACAAACACCTTCACCTTCATTTCACTGATATGGTCTTTACTATAACAAGAATATTTAAACCGAATTTACTTTATATAAATATACTGCTCATTTTAATATACTTTTGCATATTGAAAAAATAAATCTTATTCATAATTTATATATCCAATAATACAGTAAAAGAGCACCTAATTTCACTCCCTCATTACCACCAAATTACAAGAGTACTTCAAAAGTTTGTGGACAAGTGGAAATGGAAATTTTTTTCCACCTTTTAAAATTTCAAAAACTGTACAAACCCAATGTGTAAAGTCAGACTTCTAGTTTTAATTTGCTTTGGATTGTACTGAAATTTAGATTTATTTACTATGAATGATCAATTTATGTTATTTAAATGCTTTCTTTGTAATTTTGCCTTTTGTTTTCTTAATGGTGTACTTATTTTTCCATGTAATTTTTTAACTTTTTAATTATATTTAACAAGATGTGACTATATAGATAACTGGAGGCATAAATAATTGAATTATTCCTGCAGTCACGTATATCAATTTTAGAAAATATTTTGTACCTATTTGCCATGCTCAGGGACATTTTCTACCACATGAGATCAATAAATATTCATTTACTTTATTCATAAATGTTTAAGGCTAGAGGTATATGTCTCTGTGTATTATATAAATACACATCTTTTACCCCTCTGTAATGTCTTCTAAATTATATAAGCAAACTTAATTTGTCCACTCCTGACCACCAATTACTCAAGCACAATATGCCCCCGTTTGGGCTTATTAAAAATGCAAACTTTCTCATTGACCTAATTCTTATGAACCCTTTGCTAATTTTGATTTCTATTCTGGTCCAGTGATTTGCCTTTCTGTTTTTGAAATCTTCTTACATTATTTCTATTGTTATAGTTCATGCTATGTTTCATGCTACTATGTAAAAGTCGGAACTAAAGCTATCCCTTCATTAAAATGTCTTTATGTTTTATGTTTAGCGATATTTTTAGCATTTTTGCACTCGTGGGGTAGATTGTGAAGTTAACCAACTAATAATTTATCCATAAAAATGACATGAAATTTTTATTTCTGCCACTTGCCCTATCCTGTGAAAATCTCATTTACCAGGAGTAGCCATTATTAACAAATGGGATTTTTATTGTGGAAGAACAAACTCTATAGATGGTCTATTCTGTTATATCATAATAGTTTTCCTAAGTATACTTACTTATTTTTAAATTTTGAATTGTGAGGAAAATTATTCTTTAATTTCAGAATACGATAATGCTAATTTCACTTTCAGATTTCCATATTAGGTCTTTAAAAATCCTTTGAGGTACAGTTTGTTACTATTAGCAAATTCAAATAAACCAGTTGATGGATCTTGATTAATCCACCCTGAACCTGCTTGCTAGCTAGTGTGGGCTTTCGTGCACATCCTCTTCTCTGCTTTTGTTATATGCTTAAGTTTTTCCTTAATAAATAATTGCAATCAAGAGAGAGAATTATTTGGTTTTCTTTGTTGTTCATTCCATACTGAAAAATCCTTTCATTAGTAAATTTGGCCTTGGCACATAGTTTTGCAAGCAAAATAATTCTAATACGTAATCTTGACCAAGACTAGGAAAATGCAGAAGGTAAAAGTAATCAGTGAGAGGCATCATCTCCTTCATTCAAACAGTGGTCACAGCAGTCCTATTGTCCCCAACAATCATTTTCCTAATCAGTTACTTCTACATTACAATCCCATAGTAATATATTAGTAACCAGCCCTTTTAACTGTCTTCAATTCTCTAAAATAAAAGAGATTAGACAGACACTTAGATAAACTCCATAAGATAAGTGCAATGAATTGCTCAGTTTTAAAGATGGAGAAACCTAGCCAAGTCATTTTCTCTTGGTCTTACAGCAGCTAGCAGAGCAAGGAATAAACTTGGCAATTTAGCTCCAGAGTTACCACTGTTACTCACCTATGAAACTAGGCCAAAGGTAAAACTAATTTTGAATCAACTAATTTTGATTCAGGTCCCTCGGTGATTCAAGTGGTGCTTAACAACTAACCAAAATATTGACAGTTCACACCGACACAGAGGTGCTTCTGAAGAAAGGCCTGATGATCTGCTTCTGAAGGTCACAGGCCTCAGGAACGCTGGGGTGCAACAGCATTCTGAAATACATGATTGCCTTCGGTTGGAATGAACTCGATGGCAACCAATTTTATTCGAGGCTGGATTCCTCTTTACAACTAAAATGACTTTCACTGAAGGAAAAAAAAGTCCTGTAAAAATATACAGGTCGGGGGAGTGCAGAGTGAGGACCCAAAACCTATATGTGGACAACTGAACATCCCTTTACATGGGGGTAACAGGGAGGAGATGAGCCAGTGAAGGTGCAGTGTATCAATGATAAAACATACAACTTTCCTCTAGTTCTTAAATGTTTCATTCCCCACACTATTGTAATCCCAATTCTACCTTATAAACCTGGCTAGACAAGGGGATGTACATTGGCACAGATAGGGACTGGAAAACCAGGGAATCCAGGACAGATGATCCCTTCAGGTCCAGTGCTAAGAGTGGCAATACAGGAGGGTGGAGGGAAGGTGAGGTAGGAAGGGGGAACTGATTAAAAGAATCTACATATAACCTCCTCTCTTGGGCATGTACAACAGAAAGTTTAGTGAAAGGGAGACATTGGACAGTGCAAGATATGACAATATAATAATAACATAAATTATCAAGGTTACATGAAGGAGAGGGGAGTAGGAAGGAAGAGGCAAAAATGAAGAGCTGATACCAAGGGTCAAGTAGAAAGCAAGTGCTTTGAGAATGATGAGGGCAACAAATGTATAAATGTGCTTGACATACAAAGAATGGATGGATTGTGATAAGCATTGTACAAACCCCCAATTAAAAAAAATAAAGAAATATACAGGTATCACAAAACAAAGATAAAATTACACATGCACACACAAACACACACTTTCACACTTCACATAGAAGTATTTTACACATTTACATATGAGGGAACTGACTTTTGGTAGACCACCAAAGTTGGATGTTCAAGGCAAAATTCGATAAATTATCCTCAGAAATCTTTTGTGAACTGTAATTGCAGTGAATCTTTGGATTATTGACAGAAATAAACATCTGTATGACGTACTTGTTCGATGGCTAAAGTTAGTGTGTTTATTCATTAACTCAGACATCTCAGATTCAGACATGTTTCATAGTTTTCTTGAAATAGGTATCAAGTATTTTTACGATGTTCACCTCACTAATTTTAATCATTTTTATTAAGATTTCTGTTTGTTTTTTGATATATAATTATGCAAGGATATCCAATTATATATTTTGTATCAGAGCACATTTCCTTCAAGTGATTGTAGCCTTGAATTGGCTCTCTGACGTTTTTTACATATGTAATCAATTTATCTGTTAATAATGCTCATTCTTTTCTTCAAATTTCTTCATATTTCTTCATTCCATTCTATTGTCATTTGATCAAGGTGCTAAAAAATGTTAAAACATGCCTGATTGGTACATATTTTTTTTATTATTTTATAGGGGCTTATACAGTCTTATCACCATCCATCCATCCCTCTATCCATTGTGTCAAGCGCATTTGCACATGTTGCCATCATTACTCTCAAAACATTTTCTACTTGAGCCCTTGGTATCAGCGCCTCATTTTCTCCTTTCCTCCTTCCCTCTCCCGCACTTGCTTATGGACCCTTGATAGTTTATAAATTATTATTATTTTTTCATGTCTTACACTGATGATGTCTGCTTTCACCCACTTTTCTGTTGTCCATCCTCCTGAAAGGGGTGGGGGGTCATATGTAGAACATTGTGATTGAATCCTCTCTCCTCCTCCCACCTTACTCTTATCCTCCTGGTATCACTACTCTCATTATTGGTCCTCGTGGATTTCTCTGTCCTGGATTCTCTGAGTGTACAGCTCTTATCTGTTCCAGTGTGCATGATTTGGTCTAGTTGAGTATGGAAGTTAGAATTGGGGTCATGATAGTGGGGGAGGCAGCATTAAAGAACTGGAAGAATGTATGCTTCATTGGTGCTATACTATACCCTGATTGGTTCGTGTCTTCCTTGTGACCCTTCTATTAGGGGATAATTGTCTACAGATGGGCCTTGGGTCTCCACTCCATGCTCTGCCTCATTCTCGTTGACAAGATTTTCTGTTTGGGTCTTTGATGACTGATACCTGATCCATTTGATACCTCATGATCACCTCATGTTGAGTCCACCTCAGGCTGGTGGACTTCTTTCTTGTGGACTTTGTTGCTTCTCAGCTAGATGACCGCTTTTTTACTCTTCAAACTTTTAAGACCCAAGGTGCCATATCTTTTGATAGCTTGGGACTATCAGCTTTCTTCACCACATTTGCTTATGCACCCATTTTGTCTTCAGTGATCATGTTGGGAAGGTGGGCATCACAGAATGCAAGGTTATTAGAACAAAGGGCTATTGCATTAAGGGAGTACTCGAATGAAGGCCCAATGTCCATCTGCTACCTTAATACTTAACACATAAATATATGTACATAGATTTATTTCCCTATTATTATATATCAATATATTTACATATGTATATGGATGTGTTTAGACCTCTATAAATGCCCTTTGCCTCCTAATTCTTTCCTCTATTTCCTTTTACTTCCCTCTTGCCCCACTATCATGTTCTCCCTTTACTTGGGTTTCAGTAATTCCTCTTAGTTGCATTGCCCTGGAGAAAGCCCCACCAGGCATCCTATACCCTCCTTGCCATCGATTTTAGATCATTTATTGTTCCCTTATCTCTGGGTTTGTTAACACTCCCTTCCTTTACCTTGTCTCCCTGTCTCCCTGGAGCCGTTGGTCCTCTCCTCTGATTGTTTATCTCCCCTATATCTTCCAGATTTTATGCCTACTGCTATCTCTATCAGAACGAACTAGTCCTACAATGTTTTAAATAAAAAAGGCCAGAGAACTTCTATTTAAGGAGTGGGTATAAGGTCTAGAGATAGAGAACAGGGTGAAAATTTATCTTCTTATAACTGGGTTTGGAGCAATCAAAAAGAGAAATTTGGAGTACAGAGAAAATGAAGAGGACTTAGAGGAACTAGTTTTAGAATCTGTCTGAATTATTGCTTCATCACCTGTCTAATGGAAAATAACTGCCTCATATGAACTTAAAAGAGATTTTAAAATAATGAATGTAAAGACCCTTATTAATAGTTTCCTGACTGACATCAGGAAGAATGGCCAAGTGATATTACCATATTATTTTGAAGCATTCTTCAAAGAGACATAAAAGTGGTATAGAGAATGAAACTGGAGATACTACTACTGAGTTCAACTAATAATGAAGCAGTCATTTTTAGAGATTCTGCTCAGCATCTTCATGTTGAAAATTTAATAACAGAGGAATCTGAAAAATGACCAAGATCACAGACTACTACTACATCTTGTTTTTATCTTCATTTTTATATATTGAAAATCTATTGGAGACAACCAGCCTTCATAAATATTGTTGGCTGAGGCCCGGTGGCGTAGTGCTTGTCCACGGGACTGTGGCCCACTGGGACAGAGGTTCAATTCCAGCAGTGGGGCTGGGCCTCCTACACCCACCACCGGAGAGCAGTGATGCCAAAAAAAATAAATAAAATAAAATAAATCAATATTGTCGGTATACAGCAATCAAATCTGCTTTTACAGGAAAATCAATGAATCTGTTTCTGAAAACAACATAAAAGGATGACTACATTCAAATCAGCACTGAAGAGTTGTATAACTTCTCAGAACTGTAAGCCATAAGTATTCCAACTGGGATTTGGTCATGAAGCTGATTCAGGATTAATCTCAGGCTTGATAAAATGATAAAAAAATTCAAGGACAGGGAAAATAGAAAGTGATTTTCAGTTGTCACAACTGCTGAACAAAGAGTACTCAGTATTTTGAATAGGGATGGAAAATTTTAGGGGATAGAAATTAATAGGATAATTTTTGGATACCAGTTGATAAAATATTTGTTACTCATTTTTTATAAGTGACCAATATATGTTTCTTTTCTTGGCATTGACGTCTAAGCAGAAGCAAACATTCATGGGAGAAGAGAACCACACCTCTGTGACTGAGTTTGTCTTCCTGGGCCTCTCCCAGGATCCACACACACAAGCCCTGCTCTTCTTCCTGTTTCTGATCATCTACCTGCTGACCGTGCTGGGAAACCTGCTCATCATTGTGCTTATTCACATAGACTCCAGACTCCACACACCCATGTACTTTTTCCTTAGAAACTTGTCCTTTGCGGATCTCTGCTTTTCAACTACCATTGTGCCCCAGATGCTAGTTCACTTCTTGGCAAAGAGGAAAACCATTTCCTTTGTGGGATGCTCAACACAGATAGTTGTCTTTCTTCTGGTTGGGTGTACAGAGTGTGCACTGTTGGCAGTGATGTCCTATGACCGCTATGTGGCTGTTTGCAAGCCCCTGCACTACTCCACCATCATGACTCACTGGGTCTGTGTCCAGCTGGCCATAGGGTCCTGGGCCAGTGGGGCATTGGTGTCACTGGTGGACACCACATTCACGTTGCATCTACCCTACAAGGGAAACAATATCATTAACCATTTCTTTTGTGAACCGCCTGCCCTCCTGAAGCTGGCTTCAGCAGATACCTACAGCACAGAAATGGCCATCTTTGCCATGGGTGTGGTGATCCTCCTAGCTCCTGTGTCCCTCATCCTGGTCTCCTACTGGAATATCATCTCCACTGTGATCCAGATGAAGTCCGCAGAAGGAAGACTCAAGGTTTTCTCAACCTGTGGGTCTCATCTCATTGTTGTTGTTCTCTTCTATGGCTCAGCCATCTTTGCCTACATGAGACCGAACTCCAAGAAAATGAGTGAAGGGGATAAAGTGATCTCTGTGTTCTACTCAGTCATAACATCTATGATGAACCCCTTCATTTACAGCTTGAGGAATAAAGATGTCAAGGGGGCTCTCAGGAAAATTGTTACAAAATAGATTTTGAGAGGTTGTCATGTTCCAGGAATTACTTCTGATTCTTGGCCCATGTCTTCATTTGCAATTCATCCTCCTCTTTTCCCATCTTTCTTCTCACATAGATTCAACAAATTTCCTATTCAAAGAAATACAGCTTTCTAGGGGAATAGACAAGGAGAAGAAAATATAGGGGAACGAAACACATTCACTACACCCCAAATCTATACAAGTCAATAAAGGAATTAAACGTTGTCACAAAACTGCTCATTGAGAGAGAGGAAAAAGAAATCAACAACAGCATCCATGAGAAATATCACAAATAAGGGAATGGATTTCTGGAAAATGATATTTTCTTTATTCTTGCATTGATTCATCAAATGTCCTTTGAAAACTTATGATAGACCACAGGCACTTTTTTTACATAACTGGACAGATTGACACAAAATATTAATTCTTCGAGATGCCATATTTCTGACATCACTTTAAATTTGAAGTTTAACCATTTCTGAAATTTAAGAGCTATCACATAAAAGTACAATAAATGTCATATTTATAGACTCTAAGAGAAATAGATGTTGAGTACTCTTGATGGTTCAGTGGCGAAAGAGCTTGGCCGTGAATCAAATAGGCTATGGTTAGAAACACCAGGTGCTTCACGGAAGAAAGACGTGGCGGACTGCTGTATAAAGAGTTACAGCTGTGAAAGCCCTATGAGGCCATTCTACTACATTCAACGAGTTTGCTAGGGGTCAGCGTCCACTCAATGGCAGTGCATTTGGTGAGACACAGGAATGAAAGTGCTTCACGTGGTCTAACTTGAGAAATGCTTTGAGTCCAATGCTAGCTAATTTACCCTGAATGTATTTCTGAAAACGCTGACGATTGGGGGACTTTGTGGGCTAGTGACGGAAATGAGGTTAGAGCTAAGGAAAGGAAGTCTGGGACATAGCTTTCTCCCTCAGTAAGGCATCTGAACATTTAATAAAGACTGTCATTCCGTATAACATGATCTGAGAATATTCCTGGCTTGCTCCTTGAGATTCAGCCTGGGAAAGGACTGTCAGTCCCCTCAGCCCCCATTTGAAACAAGTCCAAGTGATCCGTAGTCACACTATAACCTGTACACAGGCTTTTAAGCAGCCAGCTAGTGTTTATATAAACAAGTTATGTATTTATTTACTTAACATCTGAATCCTCTATTTGATTGTAAATTCCATGGCAGCAAGAACCATGACTGCTTTGTTGATCTCTGTATTACCACATGTAATAAAGTGTCTATCTATTGTTCTGGGCTCAATAAACATCACTTCATATGAATCACTGCATGTGAAGTTTATAATAAATATGCGATGGATAAATATATTTTGTATACTTATGTTTTGTACTAGAAAACTAAGCAATATGTATTAAACTCTCAATATATATATCATATATATACCTCAAGATATGACAAAACAGATTTAAACATGTTTCTGAGGTCGGTATGCGCAGGCAAATGATTTCCCTCAGTTGTCAGTCTCATCAGTATTCCTTTTTAAAAGGGGGGAGATCTAATCAAAACAGTGTGTTTTGAGGGGATCTGCTTAGTCATTGCCATTCGAGGCAGGGAAGTCAGCTCAGAAAATTGTGACCACCTTCCTTTGAGAATCCCTAGGGACTATCTTGGTTGACTTTCTCAAAGGACACAGGGCAATCATAGGAACCTCACTAGGAAGAAATTTTAAGAAAATTGACAACTGTATTCGTGAGAAAGGCCAGGACAGTTGCACTGGGGAATTTTGATTTCCCATCACGACACACACCTGCTCGTGCTCCATCTCTGTGGTTAGTTGGGGTGCCCTGTGGGAATTTTGTCGGGAAACCTTACCGCATTCACTCTATAGCCCTGATCTGGCTCCCTGTTTTATTCCAATAGAATATTGACAAGGAGCATGATTGGAGTACCTTGAAGATTCCATAATTGTAACTTTTATGTGGTATAATTGAAGCATGCAGAATTCTTTGGGGGAGGATTCGAGAGTTTCAGACACTGCTTTGAGATATGTCTACACCTAGATGGAAGATAGATACAAAAACATTCGCTTCATAGTTTGATATGTTGCTTAGTAAAAATTTCCATAATTTTGTGAAGCATCCCTAATGGTACAGGGAGCTAAATGTTGGACTGTCGACTGAAAGATCAAAGGTAAAATTGATTTTTAGCAATTCCTTTTTACTTAATTTCACATAATGAACTGATGACATAACTAATTTCATTGAAAGGCATATATATGACTATATGATCTAATATATATCCCTCCTTAAAAGTAAACTTACAAGACTATTCAGGTAATAATTATTAACTACTTATTAAACCCCAAGCAACTGCTATAAATACTTTATATTTATATTTCCTAATTTATTTAATCTGCACAGCACTTTGAAGTAGATTTTACTATTGAAGTCAGTTACAACACATAGTATACAGATTTTTAATCTTCAATACAGAGATGTTAAATTACAGGGCCAAATTTATACAAATGGGAATAGAGGGAATTTGAACATTGGCATTCTAACTGACCCAGAATCTTCATCAATCTTCTATATTGCAACCATATACTATAGGAGAAAAATTATTCAACATTAATTAATAAGTGAACAGATATATTTCACATTACATACCAGCTCAGAAAAATGCATGCCTGCACTAGCAATAGAAGGAGGCTAAATATTTGTAGATGTTATCTTTTCATATAAAATATTAGGTGGTATTTACTTATGTGTAGCAATTGGAATTTCTTTTTTATTAAAGAATTCCCTTTAGTGTCATATAGTTATGATGTTTAATTTTTAACATAGAGAGTGAGAGAAAATACAGTTTTAGCCAGGTTTCACAAATAATACCACCTCCCAATAGTGTGAGCCGATTACCATGTTCTTTTAAAAGCAATTCAACTACACTCCCAGCTTTTGTTTAAGTATTCTCAGACTTACAAGCAAAGTGATAGTCAATTTTTTATGCTGTATGCAGACTCAGACACCCCCACACACCAACCACATGAATAGTTTGCAGCTGTTGTTATGTTTCAAGGCAAACTGAACTAAAGACACAATACAGATTTTGTTGCTTGTGTCTTTTAAAATGATTATTAACAAGAGATCATTCTAATGGTCTATCATGTACCTTATTTTATTGGACCAATTCAATTGACATTCTAAAATGTAAGACTTGAAATTTAGGCCGTATAAAAATATGCCCGTGTCAAAAACAAAAAAAACAAACATGAAGGACAACAACAAAAACAGACCAAAAGTAAAATAAAATAAATAATCAAACAAAACCAGTTGTTAAGAGTTTATTATGTGCTACATGCTCCCAAGGAAAAGCTAGTTCTGGAATAGCAGCTGTTTGAAAGAGGGAAAAAGATAACACATTCAACAAATATATGAAATCTACTTGCAGTTGGAGCAGGAGACCAGGTTGTCTCTATGATTTTTAACAGAGTGCATTCAACACAAATTTGTGCAAATCTCAAGAGCCATCTTGAAATTTGGACCTTGCTTTGGCCGCCAAATTGAAACGTTCTTTTCTCTGGTTCTCCCGCTCACCCATCCACTATGGACTCAGTCAGGATTCATCTACCAAATAGGTGACAGTCCCTAATCTTGCTTAATTAAGTATCTACCTAGGATAAAAGAGAGCAAGTTTTAAAGAGTATTAATCATGATCTATAGATTACTTCATGGAGAGAAGAATGAAAAGACAATCTACCTGGTGCAATCACATTTGTAAATTCTTGACTCTTCTACAAAATATACACTCTGCACTGTTATCAAGAATACATGTTTCACAGAAGAAATCCTCTAGTCTTAAGGAAAGAAAGGTAAGCTATAAGTCATGTGTCCTCTCTAAGGAATGGAATGTGTTACCTACATGTATTTTCCTATTACCTTCCGCAGGGCCCCCATGACTTCCTTATTCCTTAGACTGTAGATGAGAGGGTTTAGGGCTGGGGTGACTATAGTGTAGAAAACAGAGATGATGTTGTCCTGCTTGGGGCTGTGGAAGGAACTGGGCAAGATGTACATGAATGTAGCAGCGCCATAGAACATCCCAACTACAGTAAGGTGGGAAGAGCATGTGACCAGGGCTTTCTTCCTTCCCTCATTTGATGACATGTGGAGCACAGTAAATAAAATCAGTGAGTAGGAGGCGAGGATAGCAGCAAGAGGGGGCATCAGGAAGGTCACACCCATCACATACACCATGAGTTCATATGTGGAAGTATCAGCACAGGCCAACTTCAGCAGAGGAGGAATCTCACAGAGCAGATGTCTGATTGTCCTCGCTTTGCAGAATGGATAGTTCATGGTGTACACGGTATATACTAGAGCACTCAGGGATGCCAAGATCCAGGAAGCAGCCATCATGAGCCAGCAGATCTTAGGCCTCATGAGTACCATGTAGTTCAGAGGATGGCAAATGGCCACATACCTGTCATAGGCCATGAAGGCCAGCAGCAGGTCCTCTGCTCCACCCAGGGTCAGTGCCAGGAACATCTGAAGGGCACAGCCTCCAAAGGAGATGGTGTTTTCCTGGCGAAGAAAATCCACAAGGGTCTTGGGGGATACAACAGTTGTGAAGAGGAGATCCATGAGGGAGAGCTGCCCAAGCAGGAGGTACATGGGCACATGGAGCCGGGCATCCATGGTGATCACCAGGAGTAACAGGCCATTGCTGGTCAGTGCCACAATGTACAGGGCTGCGATCGTGGCACCGAGTAGTTCAGGAGAGCCACTGTCCTTCAGAATGCCCATCAAGATGAAGCCACTTCCCAAGGTGGAGTTCCAGAGCTCCATTCTGGGTGGTTTCTTTACTACCTAGATTTAGACGGATTCTCTGT
>PVJH01025575.1:0-31272 GCA_004026705.1 Nesogale talazaci
AGAAACATAAATATTCAAAGGACATAACCAAGCTTTTTTTCTTTTTATAGAAAATCATTTAAAAAGAAAAAAAGAAAATCATTTTATTGAGGGCGCATACAACTCTTATCACAGTTGATGCATCCATCCATTGTGTCAGGCACATTTGTACATTTGTTGCTATCATCGTTCTCAAAACATTTCCTTTTTTTTCTATTTTAATCATTTTTTTTTGGGGGGGGGGGGCTCTTAAATCTCTTGTCACAATTTATATATTCCTCCAGCGTGTCAAGCACACTCGCCACCACCAGCATTTTCAAAGCTCTCTCTTTTCACTTGAGCCCCTAATATCAGCTCCCCCCAACTTCCTTTTAAAACCATTCTTTTATTTCAGCAACTACGACACCTTAAAACTATCTAACAATTCCTCCAGTAAAATAGGAACCAGGTATCTGGTCCCATGGGGAACAATGAAGGTTTACCCTTAGTAAAGAAGACCAAATATATTCCAGAAATGTGACCTGAATTCTGTCAAAAGGTCATCTTCATCTTAATCTCAAGAGTGCAGATAAGAAATCCAAAGAGCATGTCCTTGCTGCAAAACAGCAGTAATTTTCATCTGCTTTTCCAGTAGAACAAATATTAGTTAAGACAACCTAAGGACCAATAATGACTAGCTAAAAACCAAGATTAGTTAATAATCCAATTCCATTTTTAAGGTGAAATAAGGATTATAGTTATTGTATCATTAAGAATAAAATGTCAAAAAAAATTGCTATTAAATTAGCCATGGAATATACTAGGCTTAACACTAAGGGTGATTTTTAAGTTCTCTCATGAAACATATACCAAAACCTCACTTCACTCTAGAGCTGTATATTTAAACATATAAAATAAGATTGCATCACTTCTCGGCCTTTTGGCTAAGATCAAGTGTAAAATAAGATTGCACATGCAGAACACTTTATGGACAAAGCATCTGATGGCAAACTAATCTGCTCTGTAAACTTTCACCTAAAGCACCATTTTAAAAAAAAAGATAACATAGAAGCTTTGTATGCCCAGAGGATGTAGATCACAGCGATTAGTAATGACGAAGCACACTGATCCTGGGTTCAAATGAGGAGTTCTCCGTTGTGTGACCTTGAGCAAGTTCCTTAACCTCTTGGGCCCTCAATTTCTTCATCAGTATAATGAAGGCAATGCAGATAACTGTCTTGCCACACTGTTACGTGACACATAGTAAATGTGCAAGAAATGTTAATATGCTCACTTGCAAAATGTACCATAATGCAATTCCATCTTATTTACATGTACAGCTGTACAGAGTGTAGCTTTAGATAGACCCAGCCAGAGAATAGGGACTGAGAACATAAAGACAAAGAAAGCACTCAATCAATAGCAGCTAACTTAATACGGGATACATACACACACATATAGAAAATCTATGGAAAGCAAATGTTCCAATAAATAAATCAATAAGCAAAGCAAACAATAAGATATCATTTTCATTTATTAAATTAAATTTTAAAATGTTAAGATAATTCACACTATCAGCTGGGAAAAAAATATGGGTTTAGCCTTGAATATTCCTTGGGTTCTATACATGCTGATTTTGCCAGAGAAATTCTATGCTAGATAACAAGAGTAGGGTTGAGTTGGGAAATTGCTTCAATCATCACCATCTGGCAGTTCCATGTATCCATTCAGTCTTAGGCACTGTTCTAGACCCTTGTTCTTGCTAGGGGCCACCAAGTTGGCCCCAACTCATAATCCCCCCATGTATAATATAATGAAACACTGCCCCGTCTTGGGTCATCCTCCCAATGGTTGGGTTTGAGCCTAGTGTGGCAGCCCCTGTGTCTAGTTCCTTTATGATCTTCCCCTTTTTCATTGACTTACTAAGCATGACGTCCCTCTCCATGGACTCATCTACTGATTGCATGTCCAAAATTCATGAGGCGTTTCGTCATCCTCTCTTAAAAGGATCATTCTGGTAGAACTTTTTCCAAGACAGCATTGTTTGTTCTTCTGGCTGTCCATGGTACTTTCAATATTCTTCGCGAACACCATACTTCAAATTCTTCTCTGGTCTTCCTTATTCATTGTCCAACATTCATGTGTACATGAAGCGATTGAAAATACCATGGCTTAGGTCAGGTGCATGCTAATCTTCACAGTGACTTCTTTCTTCTTAAACATTTTTCGTGCAGACGGGCTTTATTTACAGGAATTTGTGTGGTACTAAATACTTAGGGTCATTTGGAAATTATGATGGCAATGTAATTACAAATATGCTTGATACAATTGATGTATGGAATATTATGAGCTGTAAGAGCGCCTGATAAAAATTATTTTAAAAAATCCATGGGGTCAAGTTATGGTATTCTTGACCTATGGTATTCTTTGACGTAAAGGTATTTTTTTTTCCCTAAAGATCTATTTGACACAGTACAAATTACATGAACTTGGCATTTTTCTCATCTATTACTTCACATTTATTAAGAACTGAATAGTAGGTAGTTCCAATTTGTTATCTGAAAAGTAACAGAAATAAGAGCTCTGGACAATAAATAAGATGCCCTGATGGTGGAGAGAGTTATGTATCTCACTGCTATACCCCCAAGGTCAGCTCTTCAAGTCCATCTGTAAGAGAAAAATGTGACTTTCAACTCCTATCAATATTTACCCAAAAATGTGTATGTATATATACATATACATATGTGTATGTATATATATACACACACACATTTACAGTCTCAGAAATCTTACAGGAGAAGTTCTACTCTGCTCTATTGGGTCACTATGAACCATGATTGCCTGTCTGGGATAGTAAATAGAAATTCTAATGTTCTAATAGCCTAAAATGGGCCTGTCAGAATTCAAGATCCTTTATTAAAATTAAAATGTTCCAGTCCTGTTACAAGATGACACAACTTCTCCATCTGTGTACAGAAACTTTTCAAGAAAAGCTAGAATGTTTCTTATCAAGAAGCTTGGCGTCAACCTCAGCTCTGAAACATTTAACATGAATTATCCATTGTCTTCTATATATGAAAATAGGTTCTGAAATGTGTACTGCATAATTTAAGGACAAATTTAGATCTTCAGCTCATTTATGAAAATTACTACAATGCCTTACATTTTTGACACTCTAAATTGCCCTCACACCTTCCATGCATGTGCCTTTTCAGTGTTCTTTCTTCTTTTCCATACTTCTCAAGGTGCTTCCTGACTTTGTAGTATCCAATTTGTAGTCTCTAATATTACACAGCCTGCCAGACCAAAATGGAAAACTCACTGACATCTAAGTAATTCTCACTCCTGGTGACCCTCTAGGACAGAGAAGAATGCTCCTTTGGGTTTAATAACCTTTAAATATGTAAAAGGCTGCAGGGTGACTGGTGGGTTTGCTACCCCAACCTTTTCATTGGTAGTGCAATGTGTAACCAAAGACTCACCAGGGGTCCATAAACAGCTTTCCTTAGAAGTTCCTTAATACTTTCCCAAATATTGCTTACCTTTCTTGTCTTCTTCTGAACTAGAGGCTTTGACTTTTTCTCATATTAAAACTAGGACGATAGTTACTAAATTAGTATAACGTCATAGCTGATTATACAGTGGAACATTATATCTAAGAAATGAAAACTAATGTGGCCTATGCAATACAATTTTCTTAATCATCACTCCAAAGAGCCCTAGGAACAGGTCTAAAAGCCAAGAAAACAAGAAAAAAATTTTTTTGTCTGGACTGTGTTACGGATCTAAGTCAAAAGAAATCCTTGACCACATCCTGACCATTTCTCCATTTAGCATGAAGCATAGTCACTTGGTTCCATTCTGAGGACTGGGGGTTTTTTACATCGAGTTGTCACCCATACTGACTTGTGTAATCTTTGATCTATAGTTAGAAAGCATCCATTAAAAAGAAACAGATCCCTGCCTTTGAGCTTACATCTTTATAGAGAAATACAGACAATAACAAGTGAATTATATGATATGTCAGAAGGTGGTCGAGATTCTGGGGAAAGAGTAAGGGGCATGGGAACCGTAGGAATCACTTGAAAACTGTTGTTTTAGATCACAGTCAGGATAATTCTCGTTAAATAGAATATAATTGTGCAAAGATCTTAGAAAGGGCGAGGCTAGCTTATGGATTATTTAGGGGGAAGGCTTTATGCAGGGGAACAGCCTTTGCTAAGGCCCTGCTTATCTTCAGCCTATGCTGTTGCTTCACTATTGCTGAATGTTTTTGTTTTTAACCCCTTGAGACAAGTAACGATTTGAACTTGCAATCATGCTTATTTGGTGTTCTTGGTGTTCTTGAGAATGTCTCCGCGACCACTGGATGATAATCCAGAAAACGAATCTAGGAGAAACTATGAGGTTAATAGTTCCATTCCCTTCTAAAGTCTGTTTGCAAACAGACCCAGCTGAAGAAAAACCTGTGAGCACCAGGCTGGGAATAGCACTGGGAGCATCTGGAGCTGCAGACCAGAGGTGTCTCTGGAGATTCCTGCAGTGGTGTGGGGAACACCCTAGGACTCTTCCTCTTTGTGTGATTCAGCTAGTTTTTGTCTGTGTGTTTCTACTGTGTTCTTATTAGGATCCATCAAGTTAGTTCTGATTCACAGGGACTCCCTTCACAACAGAATGAAACCATGTCTGATCCCTCCCCATTCTTGCAGTTGTCCCGACGTTTGAGCCTTTTTTTGGAGACACGGTGCCAATTCATCTCGGTAAGGCCTTCCTCTTTCTCTTTTTTTGCTGGCCCTCTTTCACAAGGAAGATGTTCTTCTCCAGGGGCTGGTCCCTCCGGATTACATGTTCAAAGTTCAGGAGATGAAGTCTGGCCAGCTCCCTTTCAAGAAGTATGCTGGCTGCACTGCTTCAAGACGGATTTGTCTGGTCTTCTGGCGGCCCATGGTATATTCTGAACTCTCTGTCAATACCAAGATGCAAATGCCTCATTCGTGTTCCGTCTTCCTTATGCAATGTCCAGACGCCGCAAGCGTATGAATTTGTTCCAGAGTCATTACGAATAAGGAACAGCCCTCTGGACTTTCAATTCGAACTCATGAGAGAGAATCTCCCTGGCCCAGTCCCCGGGCCACACCACACAAACCCACTAGGTTACTGACAAACCCACAGACCAGATGTCTAGCCATAGTCCTTATTTGGAGGACAGATAAAATTTTGTGGCACGGACTAAGGCTCTGTAAGGCCACTAGGGTAGAGGAATAAATAAACATGGAACGCCGAGCCATCTTTGGGTGTCCCAGGCAATGACAGACGGCTGTTTGTTTCTGTTTGCCAGGTTTTGAACACAAGCAACATTTTATAAACTGGAGGCCTATACTTCTCTTGATCTCCCTCATCCTTAACAGATCATTTGAAGAATCTTTTTTGGTGCCTCCATTTCTCGAAAAGGAGTCCTGGTGGTGCAAAGGTTAAGAACTTGTCAGGGAGCTAGAAATTCAGCAATGTGATTCTCAGGAGCCAATCAGTGGGTGCAAAGACCTGACTACCTGCCCCCACAAAGACTATAGCCCAGGAAATCCTCGGCGCTGGAACTCCTTGGATGGTATGCACAAGCAACCGTTCTTTTGCACAACTCAGCTCATTAGTCTCTTAGTACCTGGGAGCATGCCTAGTGTAACCAGACAGGTTTGTTAAGGACTCCACTATCAGCATGACACTGAGCCTTCCATTGGTCTTGATTCTTTTGCACCTTAATGAGTTCTTTTCTCATTTAGACACACACACACACACACACACACACACGAACACACACAAAAACCACATGCACACAAATAATTGTACTTTATAACTGTGTTGGTATAAAGTAAATATAATCCAGTTGAATTTATTATTCTATATTCATCCTTTACATATTCATTTTCCCTCAAAGGTTAGAAAAAATGAAATTAACATATTTGGGGGGCCCTTTGAAAATATCATGACCCTGAGCACTGTGCCTACTGTGTGTGATGGTAAATTAGCCCTGCTTCCTATATATCATCTCCGGGACCACCTCCCAGGTTGTCATAGCTTCCTATCCTTCTCAAATAGTTCTACCTTTCAATGGCTCACACATCACAAACACATGTCATGTTAAAAGGTACCTCTACCTCTTTTTGAAGTTAAGGATAATGGATAATACCTAGGAAATTACTATGCTTTAAGATAATAACTATAGGATTAAATAAAGGATATAAAAACACTAGGTACACATTTTCTTACATTGCATTGCCTTAATAAAAAATTGAACTCTGACAATTCAATTTTAATTACAGATATTTTGGTTAAAAGGCTAGTAATGGACAACAAGGCTGACTTTTATTCTTGAAGGCAAAATAGCTGTTAACTCGGTTGTAATTTTGGAATAAGTAAATGAGGCCCCCCTCTTTCTGTTAAACAGCTGGTGTGTCTCATTGGAGCGCCAGTGAAACATCAACTATTCCCCATAAACCTTTCTTCTGAAGCCTGAACCTGCTTCTACTATGAAGGGAGACTGCCAGGCTCTCCAAATAAGACCTGAATGGATCGAGGAGAAAAAGCCAAGGTCCTCCTTTCTAGGAGATTCTCCTGGGGAAAATTCTTCCTCAACTGCCTTTCTAAATCAAGGTTGCTGTTGACTGGATTTATTCAGTTCCTACAGGAGAACCTTTACACACAATTGGGTTAGAGTAAAGTGACCAGATTTTAAGTGGGACACCATTGACCGGAGGGCTGGGGTGTGTGTGTTCTTGATTAAAAATTTGGTCTAGGGGCTGAGCCCCGGTGGCGTAGTGGTTGAGTGTGGAACTGCAGCTCATTGACTTGGTTCAAATCTAGCAGGAACTCTGGGGGAGCAAAGGTAGGTAGCTCCCATGACCACCAGAGGGCAGAGATATCCCCCCTCCAAAATTTGGTCTATATGGAGCAACAAAAATTTCCATAGAATGCAAAAATAGTGTTGTAATATATTTATCTTAATTTTAAAATGCCGCAGGATGTTGTTAAAAAATGGGATGTCTGGGGGCCGAGCCCCGGTGGCGTAGTGGTTGTGCGTGGGACTGCGGCCCACTGGGTTGGAGGTTCGATTCCAGCTCCACGGAGCAAAGGCTGGGCCTCCTACTCCCACCACCTGGGCAGTGATGCCCTAAAAAAAAAAAAAATGGGATGTCTGGTCACTTTAGAGGCATCTTGACCTTACCATCTCCCCACTAACGAGGGATTTAGAGCACACACACACACACACAAACACACACACACACACACACCAAAGCAAGCAATAATTTAAAGCCACTCCCAATTTAAATTCATGATTTTGAAGAATCCTAAAACTGGGAAAAAGCTCAATGAGGGTAATTCTTCTGTCAACAATCGGTGATGAGGCTTAAGCAAGATGTGTGAATCACTCAGGGTCAACCACAGAGCAGGCACACAGGTGGTAGCTCCTACCCTTGCCAGCTCTCTGGGCCGCCTGTAAACTACTTTTCAAAAACTTTGAGTATGAGGCCCCTTTTCTAGATTCGGTCCCTATAGGCTTTTTCTATCTCTACTCCAATCATCAATCACTTCTATGATAAGTACCATAAGAAAACAACTAAAGTTCAGAACTAGTCAAAGAAGAAGATTGATGGGAAAAAAAAGAAGTCCCCCCAGAGCGGCATGAACCAGGAACATAACAGATCAGCCATGGGAGCAAAGCAAAGTCACAAAACCCTGCGGAGCCCCCAAAATAGACTTCAGTCTAGGAGGAGGGTTTTCTGGAAACCCCCCCCCCAAGAACCAGCAGGGAGATAGTCATAAAAATCAGCAGACAGAATTGTAATTATGTATGCTTTGTGGGGGAGGGCGGAGGGTTGCTAGTTTTTCTTTTCTCTTTTTAGTCAGTCTTTCTTCTTTGTGTTTTGTCTCCTTTATTCTCTCCTACATAAGGTAAGCAAACTCAAGGAGAAAGCAGACAATGATTCTGGAGGGACTTGGAAGGAGGAGGAGGCAGGGGGGAGGGTGCGGTCAGCAAACAACATCCATAGACAGAGGAACAACTAGGGAATTACAATCAACAATGAGTAGGGCACAGAGATCCTGGGGGAGCTACAACAGAAACGAGCTGAGAGTTATTACTGTCAGACAGAAAAAGAGTGAGCATGATTGTCAGGCAGGAAGACGGTAAAAGGAAACAGGAGAAAGATCTAGAAAGGAAAGCTACAGATAGAGGTATAAATAGATGTGTACATGTGTACATACATTAATTCATAAAAATAGAGGTTTGGGGATTTGTACATATATTTATATTTCAATACATTGAAGGTGGATGGACTCTGGGCCTCTGTTCAAGCCCTGGCTCAATGCACAAGAACACTTTGTGCTAAAAATCTGGCATTCTGTGATGCTCACCATCCCAGCACAATCACTGAAGACAAAATGGATGCATAAACAAATGTGGTGAAGAAAGCTGAAGGTGCCCAGCTAGCAAAAGGAATAGTATCTGGGTCTTAAAGACTTGAAGTTAAACAAGAAGCCATCTAGCAGAGGAGCAACAAGCTCACATGGAAGAAGCACACCAGCCTGTGTGATCGAGAGTTGTCAATGGGATCAGGTTACAGGCATCAGAAGACCCAAAACAAAAACAAAAAACAAACACAAAAATATACTGTTGAGAACAAGGGGTTGGAGCAGAGATCCAAAACCCACCTGTAGACAATGGGACATCCCCTCCCAGAAGGGTCACCTGGAAGGGATGAGTCAACAAGGGTGCAGCACACAATATTCCTCTGGTTACTCGAGGTTTCCTCACCCCACACTATAATGACCCCATTCTTGCCTTTCACTATGGGCTAGACTGGAGCATGTGCACAGGTATCTGTAATAGCTCATGATACATAGAATTCAGGTCAGATAAAGCCCTCAGGAACAGAAATGAGAGTAGAGATACCAGGAGGGGAAGGTGAGGAGAGGAGGGGAAACGGATTGCAATGGTCTACACAAAATGAGGGGGATGAACAACAGAAACCAAGAAAGAAAGGAGACAGCAGCCGGTATAAAATATAAAAATAATAATGATAATTTATCATTTATCAAGGGATCATGGGGGGGGGGAGAGGAAGGAAGAGAAAAAGAGGAGCTCATACCAAGGGCTCAATTAGAAAGAAAATGTTTAGAAAATGATGGGAACATATGTACAAATATGCTTGATACAAGTGATGTAAGGATTATCGTAAAGCTGTAAGAGCCCCCAATATAATGATCTTTAAAAATAAGTAAGTTAGTTCCTAACTTCCAAACCAAGCACAGTGCCGTTAAGTTGGATGGTTTCAAATTGCTGACCTTTCTGATTGCAGCCCAATGAATAACCACTGCATTACCAGAGCTCCTACTTCCTAACCTAGAGTATTTCCTATGAGAACACCAAGCATGGAGTAGGACACAGAATAAGTGTTAGAAACAGCACTTACCCTCATGCTACCTTTGCTCCTACAAGCAATAAAGAATATTCGTTGCGTTATACATTGTACAGTAAGGCGATATAATGTGTTGTTCTATAGAACTCTTTTTAAAAAACCTAGTCATTAAAAACAGTGTTTTGCGATCATTAAATTTTCTCTCAGATATAGGAAAATTAAAAATCTAATAATTCAAATTTAAGACTAGACAAAATTGTTTAGTAAGAAGTCAAAAGCTGAGCCCTCGTGGCGCAGTGATTGTGTGCGAGGCTTCGGCCCACAGGGTTGACGGTTCAAATCCAGCAGCAGCTCTCCTGGAGCAAGGCTGGGCTTCCTACTCCTACCAGGGCAGTGATGCAAAAAAAAAAAAAAAAGTCAAATAATAAATATTTTAGGCTTTATAACTCATGAAATTGGGGCAGCGCACAGATAATTGACTATTTGACTAATTGACAAGTAACATAAAGGTTGGTGGTTCAAATTCACATCCCTCTGATCTATCTGTGAGTGAGTTCAGGCACTCAACACTAAGAAAGACAGCTCTACCCAGACACATGAGGTCGCCAGGAGTTACCACATACAGAGTCTTTTCTCCTTTCTTTCTTTCTTTACAACCTTTTTTTTTTTTTTTTAATTATTGCTGGCCATCTAAAACAGGTACAGTTCAGATTTGCCAGTGTGCTGACTCCTGGAATAGTTAGTGCAATTGAAGTGACACACGAGATTGTGTGCTGTATTAGAGAAGGAGCAGAATTTGTCCGAGGACAAAGGCAGGAAGGGTTTGGGAAGAAGAAAGAGGAAAGTCACACAGTGGGTGGGGCTTGCCAACCGCGGCAACAAAGAACTTGTTTACAAGTTGTTCAATGGAAAACTAACCTGTACGCCTTTACCCAATTCACAATGGACACTTTTTAAAAATAGACGAAAAACAAGAACAGCGATTTATCAACCAGGGGCAGAATTTGGATTTTCACCACTTCATTCAATAAGCCATTCTACATCTATGAGAAATCTCTACCTTACCTGAAATTCATCAAAACATAAAAGGCAAGCTTCTTCACTGATTTCTTCAGCCACAGGAGCTATTGGGTCATATGACTTTGCCATGAATCCCGCCTTTCTTTTGGGCAAGCTCTGTTTAAGGCGATGGATTCCTGAAAGAGGTGAAATGAAACACAAGTCAAATATTATCTTAAGAGTATATGTTAACCAAGGGCTGAAATAGAAAGTAAATGTTTAGAAAATGATGATAGCAACATATGTACAAACATGCTTGATACAATTGATGTAAGGGTTGTTACAAGAGCTGTAAAAGACCCCAATAAAATGATTTAATAAGTAAATAAAGAGTATATTTTAGACAACTATACTTCTTCAATCTCTAAATGAAAGTGATGTGGACCTAAAAATTAAGCTCAAATTCAGCATATAATCAAATTTGATTGTTCAAATTCCGTTTTCTCTACCTCAAAGTAAATCATTTACATGTGAGTTTACCCCGTGGTTGTCAGGGCACCTGGAGGCCTTCCCACCTCCACGTTTCAACCTCTTCAGAGACGCGGAAGAGAGAGGCGGCTGGGCAGAGGAAGCCCACTCAGCCCCGAGGATTTCAGGCGTGGAGGCGGGGGTGCGGAGGCGATGCTGCCTGACGCCGCGCATATCTAAGCAGGATGCTTCCTCAGTCTCCAGCCTGACACACTAAGGCCGTCCCACTTCATTCATTCCATGTGTCCTCCGTGCTTCAAGTGTTAGGAGAGAATGACCGTGTTCCCTCCTGGGGAGGGCACAGCATAGCTGGTAGACAATGTGAAAATCGGGCAGCATGTGAAAACTGACAAATCGAGAAGGCACCCATTACAAGTGCCCCGTAAATCCGTACATGCTACGGTGACATGGGCTAAGGGCCAAGCCAAGAACAGCTTCCTGAGACAAGTGTGTTTTTACTCTTCTTTAGCGGAACAAAAAATGCCTGACTCCCAGCTAGAAAACCTCTTCTTTGGACATATTCCTCTGGTCTAAAAGACTCACTGACTCTTTCAAAACAAATAAACAGATAAAATCTTCCAGTACAGAGAAATCAAATTCTTTCTTTTTTTTAAGATTGCAAAATAGAATTCTTAACAAATATTACATATTCATTCAAAGAAGAAAACTCATTCTGTGCTGTTTGCCTGTTAAAATCACTGCTGCCATGTAATTAACTTACTTTGGTGTACATCAAGCATGAAACCATGGAAATGAACGCGTTTTTTCCTCTTCATTTCTACATACGCATAAAACATGTCCATCACCATTGTTTTTCCTGTACCTTAGAAATTGAAAGGAAAAAAAAGAATACTATTAAACCATTTTCCTGATTGCTTTGATGATTGTTCATTAGTTTTGAGATAATGAAGCCACAGTTGCTTCTTTTGGAAATCTTAAGTCTATGGTACTTTTGAAATAGGAGTGCTACTTTGTATGTTATGCTGGCTGAAAAGAAAGTGTTCGTGTTGTCCCTTTCTTCTAGGATCTGTTTTTTAAGAAATATAATATTCACCTGATAATACAACAAAATTTCACCAGAGTACGTGTGTACACACTGACAAGGTAAACACATTATGTCTTCTCTTCCAAAAGATAGCAGTATAAGTAAACTTACTTAATTAAAGAAATATTTATCTCCTCATTACTAAAAAAGAGGAATTCTTTGTTTTAGGGACTAAAGGAAAGTTCAAAAATGAAAAGTAAGAAAAAATGAAGTTGAAAACTAAGGATTAGTAGCTAGCATAATACTAAAAGTAGATTAAGAGTGTTGGAGAGAAAATAATTATCACACATCCGCTTTAAAAGCGGAATCTTTCAAAAGAGGCCTAGTTGAAGAAATTCTGGTAGAGTGGACCCTCATCATTAAAATATCTAGTTTTCAACCTCCTGAAACTTTTAAATGAGTGCAAGTGCATTAATATTCAAATAGGCGATAACCAGAGCATTCAACATTGCAAACACGAAAATCCATCTACCCTTGAAGGCAGCCCAGAATTTCAAGAGTAGTAGCAAGTTCAAGTCAGGCCCCGAACATTCTCAGCAGGCCAGACCAGGATCTGCTGGTACATGACTCCCTCCCTCCCCCACCACCTCCCTGCCACCCCCGCCCCTCCCCACCCGCTCCCTCCTCCATGGCCATGCCCCCAGAGTGCCCACATTTTCCTATCTGGATCACTAAATTCCAAAGCAGCTCAGGAAGGAAGATGGACTGTCTCTTGGGCTTTCCTCTATATGAATGCGACAACATTTTTTGTGTATAAAAATACAACGCATCTCTGTAATGAACAAATGATTTCAGACCTTGACTGTGACTCTGATTCCTAAGAGAAGAGGGGAGGGAGAAGAGCGGAGTCCTACAATCACTCCAGCTTCCTGCTGGAGGCACCTTCCAGGTCACAAGCCAGAGGGGAGAGTCCAAGTAAAGCACCCAGATGTGGCAGAAAGATCAGAGCAATGAGTGTATAAAGCAGCATGGAAGCTTGCATTTTGCTACTTCACTTTTGAACAGAGTTTCCAGTCCTAAGGCAGACTAGGAAGAAAGGCCGGGCAATCTACTTCTGAAAATCGGCCAATGGAAAAACCCTGTGGATCACAATGAAATATGGTGGATTGCAACCTGTAGAGGAGATGATGTGGGACCAGGCAGTGCTTTGCTCCTAAATCAAGTGTCAACGCAAGGGCAGCTGACAACCAGGCAGCTACAAAGTGCCAGGCTGACTGCCAGAGAGGAGGAGCCTGCATAGTGAAAGAGCTTCAGACAGGAATTTACAGGTCCCCTGGAGGCTTGGAGTGAATTCGAGGCTCTGCCAGTGCAGACTGAGAGTCTCTGAAGTGAGAAGCGAAGAATGGGGACCAAGACCCATATGTGCGTCGATTTGAAGGAGTCTCTGGGAAATTACAAAAAATGGAAAGAGCCACTCCCAAGGTCTTCCACGGCATAATTCTATCTTGTAACATTTTTGAGGTGACCTTCTGGCGATGGAGAACAGATTTGGGGATGCCAGGATTTAAAGGTGGGGGAGAAAGAGAGAAAAAGGTCTGGCTAGAAAAAGACAATGCGAGAGACACATTTGGTAACAAAATGTTCAGTATCTTGACTGTGGTGGCAGATTCATGACCCTGCACATGTGATAGAATTGTACAGAACCAAATACACATGCTAAAATGAGGACAAGAGAAATCTGTACTCTTGTATAGAAACTAGTGAAAGCAGAATAGGACATATGGATTGTATCAATACTAATATGCTGATTGTGATACTGTAACAAAAAATTGGCAAGATGTTATCATTGAAGGAAACTGCGCAAAAGGATATCTCTTTTTGATTTATTATTATTTAGCTCACAAACTATAATGATCTCAATTAAATGTTTTTGGGGGGCATCACTGCCCTCTGGTGGTTGTGGGAGCTACCCAGCGCTGCTCCTGAGAGCCGCCGCTGGATTTGAACCGCCAAGCCCACGGGCTGATCTCAATTAAATTTTTAATCACGTTAAATTGTATAAATCAAGCTGACAGGCAAGTAATTTAACTCCCTACCAAAATAAAATTCAACATAGTTAGACAACTAAATCTAGAACTCTAAACACGTTAATATTTACAATATTCAGTACATAATTAAAAATGACAGAAACAAAAAGCCCGTGAAGTCTTTATATATACTAAGGCCAGCTTTCAAAAAAAAAAGAAAAAAGAAAAAGAAATTGAAGACATCTATTTGAAGAGATTTAAGTCATCCTATTTAATAATCTTCCAGTAGAGAAAACCTACAGCCCAAATGCCTTTGCTGGTGAACACTGGCAAATATATTTACAAGTAAGTAACATCCACCTTACTTTTATAGAGGAATTTTATATTAGAACTAAGTAACACAAACGCTTCAGAAAATAAAGGGAACACTTCCAAGTTTGTGCTAAGAGGCCAACAATTTACTCAAAGGGCTAAAAACATCATTACCAAGTGAGACTAAATTAAATTGGTCCTTTCCAATGCAATTCCATTCATCTCTGTTCTGGCACCAACTACAAATGCAATAGTTCTTCCTCTGACCCTAACTACCAGGACTCGGTCAGGGCTTACAAGTTCTCCTTGACTGCCAAGTCTCCCAGCACTTCAGATGCTAGCCACAAGCTTGAAAATGTCCGGGACTCCTTCTCCCTTCTGACCCGCTGGCAACAAATTAAAGAGCTTCCCGCCACACCCTCTTGATGCCAGGTACATAGGCTTTGCAGAACCCAAGAGAGCCCTCCCCTCTGACCTACTGGCCCCATTACTCCCTCCCTTCTTCCTTTGGTACTTTGGTTCTTCCTCATATGCTACTTCCTGAAATGGTGAAATAAATGTCAACTCTTCCTTTTGGGTCCTCTGTATATTCTTTCTACATTCTTTTGTTGCTCCCTGCATCATTTTGCTCATAAAATTCTTCAATATTGTTGGGACTGAGCCCCGGTGGCGTAGTGGTTGAGTGCGGAACTGCGGCCCACAGGGTTGGTGGTTCATATCCAGCAGCAGCTCTCAGGAGCAAAGCTGGGCCTCCTACTCCCACCAGGGGGCAGTGATGCCCACACAAAAATTTTTTTTTCAATATTGCAACATGACACCTGAAGTTTTTGAGTTCATGTAGTTCACGATAGGCCGAGCAGTTCTTCCCTTTTGCTTTTCTAACTCCCGGTCTTTGCACATTTCATTATCATAGTTTGCTCTGCCCTCTCAAGCTCCCCTTTGAAATTTTGGCTCAGCTCTTGAACGCCATCATTTCTGCCATTTGCCTCAGCTAGTCGGTGATTCAGAGCAAGTTCCAGAGTCTCTTCTGACGCCCCGGTTGAGTTTTTCTTTCTGGTCTTTCTAATGGCCTTTTGCTTTCTTCATGAATGATGGTCCTGCCGTCCTCCCACAGCTCCTCGGGGCTTATGTCATTAGCGTCCAAGGCAGCACATGTGTTCTTGAAACGCTCTCTAACGTCGGGTGGCACACATGTGTGGCAGTCATGTGCTTATGTTAATTTTATGATTGAAATGTAGGGGTGGAGTCTGGCCTGTTAATCTGGAGATAGCCATTGAGTAGCCGATGAGGCCTCTGTGTGGGCATGGCTGTCTCCTGAGACTCCTGGGAAATCTCGCGATATTTCCCTCGTGAAGATGAGAAGCTATCCCCCAGTTGTTGGGAGTTAGTCTCAGAGACGATGAATCAACGGCAAGACAAGATGGCAGCGTCCGAGAAGCTGGAGGAGCGACCACACAGCTTTGCCCTGATGGAGCCAGACCTCTGAAGCTGGGGCGGCCAGATGGAGACCTCTGCCCGCGATGAGTTGCTTCTGCTATTGATGGACCCTGAGCCCTGGAGGCGAGGTGCCCTGCCAGCACGCGGATTCTGCACCCACTGACCTGTGACTTCGTGAGTCGGAAGAAGACTTTATAGACTGATTTCGGGCATATGGGTTAATATCGGACTTATGACTTTGGACTGGACTGGGCTGGGATGCTTTCTCCGTGTCCCATTCCTTTTGTATATAAACCCTTTCCTTATATCGATATGCGTGTCCTTGAATTTGTTCCTCTAGTCTACCTGGACTAACACAACATTCCAAGTTGCATTTTGGCACTCCTGGACTTGCTTTCATTTTGTCAGTCTCAACCTGAACTTCCATAGAAGCAATTGGCGATCTCTTCCACAATCAACCTCTGACCTCGTTTTAGCTGTTGATATTGAACGTCTCCATCATCCCATCTCACGGATATAGTTGATTTGATTTCTGTGCATCCCACCTGGATAGGTTCATTTGCACTCTACATTCAAGACCAAGTTTCAAACTCAATATGTATGCAGAACGAAAATCACAGAAGCTGACCAATCTGAAGAACATGGCAATAGGATTGAAGACTCCTTACAACCTGTGCTATCTAGGTGACACAACCTTGCCTGCCGGAAGAAAGGAGTTGAAGTGTCTACTAACGAAGATCAAAGACTACCGCTTTCAATATGGATTGCATGTCTATACAAGCAAAAGAAAGATCTTCGCAAGTGGGCCAAAAAGCAGCAGCGCAATAAATGGAGGAAAGATTTAAGTTGTACAGGATTTCATCTCATTTGGCTCCACAATCTATGCCCAAATGCAATAGGGAGGGAATTTTAAAAGGGGTAAATCTATTACAAAGGGCCTCTCTAAAAGGTTTGAAAGGAAAGATGCCATCGTATTATCCATTGGCTCATATACGTGCGAAAAGTGGACAAGAAGAATAGGGAAGATGTGTTGCCTTAAAAGCATGGGGTTGGTGAAGAATGCTGATAAACTCTGGGCTGTCCCGGTGGCATAGGGGAGAAGCTGTGGACTGCAAGGTCAGCAATTCAGCACCACCAGCTGCTCCTAAGGAGAAAGACCAGGCTTTCAAAATCCGTAAAGAATTCTCCGAAATTCATGGGACAGTGCTCTTCTGTCCTGTAGACTCACTGTGGGTCAGCATCGACTAGATGGCAGTGAGTTTATTAAGTATCTATGTACCCAAATCAATGCTTCCATCTTGACTCCAACTCACAAGGACCCTTTGGGTCTGAGGAGAACTGCTTCTTAGGGTTTCCAAGACTGGACATCTTTCTGGGAGCAGACAGCCTCACTGCGTGCATTCCTGCGGGAAGACTGGCAAGGGGGAACCTTAGGACTTGCGGATTGCAAGTGCATACTGCCCAGCAGTGCTCCGGTCACTGAGGAACTGCCAGGGCTTTTGCCAAACCTAAATTCTTTGGGTAAGTTAACAATAAGGCTAATATTTATAAAAAATTAGTAAATATAATGTATCATATTAAAAGACTAAAGGAAAAATCCCAAATGATCAGCATACCATTTGGGGAAAGCATTTGGTAGAATTCAACACACCTTCATATTAAAAACTTAGCAAATGCAGAAAAGGAGCAAACTTCCTCAACTTGAAAAAGAGTATAAACAAAAATAAGTAAGTTTAAAACAGTAAATATCATATTTACTAGTGAAAGACTGTGTACTTCTCCCCTAAAATTAGGAACAAGGTAAGAATTTCCACTCTCATTTCTTCTATTTAACATTGTACCAGAAGTCCTTGCTAGTTCAATGAGATAAGAAAAAGAAATGAAAGGCATACAAATATAAAAGCAGCAAAATTCTCTATATTCACAAATGTCATGAATTTACACACAGAAAATGCTTATGGATCTGGTACATGTGTCAAGAATTGAATTTAGCAAGCACATCAGGTCAACAAAAAAAATCTGCATTTCTGACTAAAAACTTGGAAGATATCTTTTTAAAGAGAAACAACTACAGTATTACCAAAGCATAAAACATTTAAGAATAAATTTATCAAACGAAAGAAGATTTAAATAAGTGAAGACTCACGTCAGGCTTGTACGTTGGCAGATTCAACATTTTCACATGTCAGCTCTCTCCAAATTGGTTACAATGTAATCCCCATCAAAACCCTAGCCTTTTGCTTTACTTTTTTTTGAATTCTGTCCTTTGCATTTTCATATTACAGTGTATATAAGGTACATCGTTATAGACAATCAATCATGGGAAAGGAAGTGGGCAGTCTCCCAGAGTACATAACAAGGAGGCATCTCAAAATTCAAGTTATGGGAAAGCCAATAAGGAACCAGCCAGTGACTCATACAGTTAAGCACTCGACTCCTAGTTGAAAGGCTGGCATTTGAACCCAGCCGCATCCATCTGGGAAAACAGGCTGAGAAGTTTGCTTCCAAAAGGTCACTGCCTGGAAAAACCTATGGCGCACACAGTTCTCTGCATCTCTGAGCTTGTCATCAATTGGTTAGCCAGCAGAGATGACAAGGAGACCCTACAGAACACACGGGTTGCTTCCTCCTCGACAAATAAATTATAAAGTTAGATAGAGAGACCATAAATAACAATGGCCAAAGACTTATCCACTAATATCCCATTAAGACCAGAAACTGAATGATGACAGCAACAAGGTACAAATGTGTTTAACACAATGGATGGATGGATTGTGATAAGCCCCTGATAAAGTGATTTAAAAGAAAAAAGACAAGACACTTTAATGACACAATTAGAAATCAGCATAATGACAATTTGATGAAACTAACACTGCTAATTTTTAAAGCATTAAAGTGGTAGCGCTTATATTTGAAGTTTCATTTATTCTCTATGCATTATGTATCATATTAATTCCTACCCAGGTGTAACTTTTGCCTACTTCTAAAATAGATATACCTAAGTAGTTGCCAAGAATTTAGTTTCCTCGGCTTCAAAAAGTACTTACATTGAATATCAGAGAAGAAGCCTAGTTTATGATACTATCAAATATACAGACATATGTGTGCATGTGTATCTATCAAGATAGATTCACAAAGTTTCCATGAGAAAGTTCCATACCCTTTTAATTCAATATTTCCACAAACTTTTAAAAACCTCCTAATGTGTGTGTGTGTGTGTGTGTGTGTGTGTATATATATATGTATATATATATATATATCAAAGCTCCTTTTTATCAGGGGTTTGTACAACTCTTATCACAATCCACACATCCAACCATTGTGTCAACCACATTTATACATTTGTTGCCATCACTTTCTACTTGATCTCTTGGTATCGGCTCATTTTTCCCCTTCCGTCCCATTCCCCCCTCTGCCATAAAACCTTGATAATTTAAAAATTATTATTTTGTCATATCACACACTGTCTGATGTCTCTCTTCACTCACTTTTCTGTTCTACCCCACTCTCCCTCCACCCTCCCTCTACTCTCCTGGTATCACCACTCAGCACTGGTCCTGAAGGGATCATCTGTCCTGGATTTCCTATGTATCCAGTTCCAATCTATACCAATGTACATCCTCTGGTCTCCCTGGATTTGTAAGGTAAAATTGAAATCATGATGGGGGCATGGGAGGACGCATTTAGGAACACAAGGCTCTTACAATGTAAACATTTTCATTGTCCTTTCAATGTGACTAAAATATGCACTTTAGATCGGTTTTCATGGGCAAGAAACTCAGTGTGGAATTTTGGAGATGCCAAGATAACCAAGAAGCCAGCTGAAGTCCCTAAAGTTCCACAAGGGAACTTCAAATGGTTCCTAGAAAAACAATCCATAATTTTTTTAATTCCATTTTGTCACACTTTTTGAAGCCCCCTCATACTTCATAACACCAAAGTCCCAATGTGCCTTCAACTTTCCAATGCAAATGTTCTGTAGAGGTAACCTATTGACCAACGGCACCTCTGAAAGGCTCAGCAGACAGCTTAGATTTAACTTGTAAAGCTCCAAACATTCAGGTCGTCACTATCAGTAATCTCAACCCATGGCGGCCTGACCTCGGGGGTGCAGAGAACTGCTCGGTGGGTTTTTCAAGGCTGTGACCTTTCAAAAGCAGAGTGCCAGGCCTGTCTTCTGAAGTCACGCTGGGTGGATTTGAACTACCACCTTTTAGCTCGTAGTTGAGCATTTAACTCTTTGTGCCACTCAGGGACTCTAGTCTCCAATTATTGTCATTATGTGAACTGCTGGCTTGATTTCTACTGATGGTGACCCTACTGACAAAGGAGAGATGGCCCATCAGACTGTGAACTGATCGCACAGGGCAAATGGCAGGTCTTTTCTCCCATGGAGTCAATGACCCCTCAGCAGTCAAGCCCTAAACTGCAGGGGGTCAGGGCACACTCTAGTGGGGTTCTTTTCAAACTTGTGGCCCTGCACAAGAAACTGGAAGGAGTGATTTCTAGTGTACCTTCAACTCCACCAGAATTATGCTTCTAAACTCCTAACCGTTTTGAAACCAGCCTGTTTTTCGATTGGTTAAATTAGAGGATGGTGTCAACTGATGGATCGAGGATACTTTGGTTCTCTTCTAAGTGCTCCAAAGAGTCTGTCTTCACCACTGCAATCAGATGATGTGTAGTTGAAAATTTGTGTAATAAAGTCAATTTTAGCATAAGGAGGAAGCCACAAAACTCTACCGCTACAGCTTTAAGCTTGTACAAGAGATGGTTTAAGTATGAGGGAGTACCAAAACCAAAACAAAACAAATTGGAATTGGGCTGAGCAGAGCAGAGCTTTAGTAGTATGCACTTTTCCTGCTAAGTGACTATGTAGCCACTCCCTTTGGGCTAGTGCACACCCAGTGGTATCACCTGGAAAGGTTCTCTCTGCTCACAGGGAATAATTTCATTAAAGCAGTTTCCTCAAACCCCATTTTTGCTTTTGTGATGGCCAATTTAAGAGAACAACGTGAGGCTGTGAAATTTTGTTTTTTGTTCAGGACAAACTGCTGCAGAAACTGTTGTAAAGCTGAACACGGTTTACAAGGACAATGCTTTTGGAAAAACTCAAGTGTACAAGTGGTTTTCTCATCTTAGAAAAGGTGAAATGGCAATTGATGGCAAATGTCATTCTAGGCATCTATCGACTTCCCATATGGACAAAGATGTCATCCCATTGTGCACTTGGAGTTCATCCCATCAGGGCAGGCTGTTAATGAAGCTTTCTAGGTATAGGTTCTGAAAAGAAGGCATAGCAGTGTGTGACAAGGGGCTGTGGCAGACAGGGGACTGGTTTTACCATGAAGACAATGCATCTGCTCATGCAGCCATCTCAGTGTGCCTGTTTTTGACAACCCCCCCGCAAAAAAAAAAAAAAAACCTAAAAAAACCCCAGCATGCTCTCTTGCCCCACACACCTGAATCATCTGCCCTGGCTCCATGGAAGGAAACTTCTTGTTTCTGAGAATGCAGACAGGAAAAGACAGCAAGTTGACGACAAAGAAGAGGTGAAGGAAAAAAACGAGGGAAGTGCTGTCAGCCATCCAAACAGATGAGTTTGAAAAATGTTTCTAAATATGGAGTCACAGATTTGACAAATACATGCATTATGTGTAGACAAGTACGTTGAAGGTGATAAGCTTGTTTTGTGAAAAAAAAAATTAATACATAGCTCGGGGGGAAATCGGGATTTTTTTTGACAGGGGTACCCTCTTGTATTTTACAAATGAGAGTATTTATCTTTCATAGCTCCACTATGATTTGATTATCTGTCGAATATATTTATCAAGACTACTAGAGTTCCCTGGGTTTTTAATCTGAGTCAATCATCTCAACATATCTATAGAGAAAGGCAGTGAACACAAAAGAGTCCAAACAACTGCAAGGACCAGGAGTAGAAAGGAGGTGTTATGAAGCCAACATCATTTTTCCCATCAAGTCTTCTTCTAACATATTACCTGTAACCCATACATCTAGGGTCCCCTAGTAGTTGCAAGTGTTTAAGTACTTAACTACAAGTCCGATGTTGGTGACTTGAACCCATCGTAAGCACTTAGAAGAAAGTCCTGACATTTAGCTTTGAAAAGTCATAACCAAGAAAACTACAGAGTTTTACATATAGAATTGCTACAAGAACAGAGCATATGTCTAAAGGCAATTGATTTTTGACAAGAGTGTTAAATCCATTCAATGAAAAAGGAGTAGTTTCCTTAATAAACGGTGCTAACACAACTGGATTCCCACATATAAAACAATGACTCTGGATCCGTACCTCACGACATATATGAAAAGCAACTCAAACTTGACCAAAGACCTACATGTGGAAAATAAAATCATAAAACTCCTAGAAGACAGTTTAGACAAGGCTTCAGGACTAACTGTTAGATAATGGATTCTTAGAGATGACATGAAAAGTACGAGCAGCAAGAATAACCTGGACCTCATCAAAATGTAAAGCTTCTGTGCACTGACTGTGATTGATAAAATGAAGAGACAACTTACAAGTTGGAAGAACCAGGATATCAAAAGAAGTCCTATAATTTAATACCAAAAATCAAATAATTCAATTAAAAAGCCAGGCAGAGAACTTGAATGGAAGATATGTAAATGCCCAAGAAGAACATGAAAAGAAGCTCAATGCCGTTAGTCATTATAGAGATATGAAACTGCATTCAGAAACCATTTCATCCTCACTAGGATCAAAAAGAGAAATGTTAGGTGTTGTGAAATGACGGAGCTATAGAAGGCCTCATCCACTGCTGGTAGGAATGTAGTCTGGTATAGCCGCTGTCAAAACAGCTCAGCAGTTCAAAAAGTTGAATGTAGAACTCACTACTCTATGACTCAGCAATTCCGCTTGTAGAGCTATACACAACAGAAGAACAGCAATGAAGACATGTACCTCACTGTGCACTGCAGCACTATTCACAATAGCCAGAAGGAAGAAGCATCCAAAATGTCCATCAACTGATGAATGGATGACCAAAAGGTGGTACCTACATACAGTGGAATACATCTCAGCCACGAAAAATGAAGCCCTGGTGTACACTACAATATGAATGAACTGAGTGAAGCAAGCCAGTCACAAAGGTCAAATGTTGCATCACCTCACTTATATGAAATAAACAAATATAAACATACTAAAAAGTATTAACAGTTACCAGAGGTGAGGAAGAATGAATTTTTCTTTAGGGTGCTTTGAATATGTGTTCCTAGCTGTGGGATAATTTGGAAAAAGTGACTGAGAATGACTGCATGGCTTGAAGAATCATATTAGAAATTGTCAAATTGGGGGCTGAACCCCGGTGGTGTAGTGGTTGTGTGCGGGACTGCGGCCCACAGGGTTGGCGGTTCAAATCCAGCAGCAGCTCTCCAGGAGCAAGGCTGGGCCTCCTACTCCTACCAGGGGGCAGTGATGACCACAAACACACACACACACACACACACACACACAAAAGAAATTGTCAAATTGCTGTTTGATTTGTTGTGTCTATTTCTACCATTAAAAAAAATAAGCCAGGGGCTGAGCCCCGGTGGCGTAGTGGTTGTGTGTGGGACTGCGGCCCACTGGGTCGGAGGTTCAAATCCAGCAGCAAAGCTTGGCCTCCTACTCCCACCACCAGAGGGCAGTGATGCCCCTCCCCCCAAAAAATAAGCCAGAAACCTATGTAGAGAGATTGGAATGATATATATTTAATGCAATCAACTTATTTTTCTATTTATTTTCTTTTTTTATGCCACGGCCCCTGAGCTGATTCTAAATGTGCTAGTACTCGGGCTCCTTTTCAGCGGTTATGCATTGGGCTGCTAATCCCCAGGTCAACAGTTGGAAAGCACCAGCCACTCCAGGGGAGGAAGATGAGGCTTTCTACTCCCGTAAAGACTTTACAGTCTCAGAGACCCACGGGGGCAGTTCTACCCTGTCCGGTCGGGTCAGGATGAGTTAGAATCAACTCAGCGAGCTTGGTGGTGGTGGTGGTGGTTGAATTTTTGCTACACACCCAGCCTAGACAAGCAGGTCCCATGATCACATCTTCTCTAAGTCTTTTGAACATCCCCAGGAGTCACTTTTATTCACCCTCCCTTCAATTAGTAAGAACATGTCTATGTTTTTTCAAGTTAGATCTATGTTTTCCAAAACCCCAACTTTCTTTTTGCCTCTTTTTCACTGGGGAAGAGCTGGGGGGATTTTAGGGGTTTTTTAAATTTCCAAAATATAGTTGAAATAATATGATATTTACAATAAAGAAGCTGAAATGATTTTGTCCACTTCCAGGACTTCTTTGCATAATTAAGACACTTTTTAAAATTAAGACACTTTATAGCTATATTTAAAATAAATCTACTGACATCTTCAATAAAATTATAAGACTTCTGAAAATATATTTCTAAAGCAAATATGTTTCCTTGTATATTTAATTTTTGATATATTTGTTGTAATAATGTGTGAGCTGGGGGGGTTACTGTTTTTTGTTGTTTTCATTTTTTTAAGTCCTCTTACAAAAGTGGAAGCAGTTATACTCTAACATCTCCACTTATGGTTCAGTGGTTAAGGACAGAGGAGGAAGTGAGGTATTAATGTTAGCAATCACTAAAGAGCAAAGTGATGGCTCAGGAAGCCAGTGTTCTCAAGGGGCAAACTAGCATAACACGAGATCTGTGTGCTGCACCCGATGGTGCAGAAACATAAAACTGACCAAGTTAGGGGCCAGGTACAAGTGACTTCTCAATAAGCGTCTTGCTATCAAAAATATATTCTCAGGTAAGAAAAAGAGTCTTTTGAGATCCTTCCATGCATTTACATTGACTATTAAAATCAAAAGAGCACTGGTGACAGAATGGATAAAGTCTTGGCGGCCAAGTGAAAGGTTGGCGTTTAGAACTAACCCGAGGTTCTACAAGAAAAAGACTTTGCAGTATGTCTCTGTAGCAAGTATAGTCCTGGAAACCTCCTAGTAAACCTCCTGGACCAGTTCCACTCTATTCTACGAGATTAGTCTGAGTCAGAATGGACTCTACAGCACCTAGTTTTTTTGGTTTGGTATTTTTAAAACCCTACAACTGGTAACAGTTGAGTGCTCAGAATAAATAAAAGAACACCTACAACTCAACTCAAAAAATAGCGGAGCCCCAAGATTCACTGAGGGAACTTTATAGGAAATAAACCTCCGGTGAAATCCTTTTATCCACAGTGGAGGGATAGGAGGAAAGTGGTCCCTAAACCGAGTGCACCAGTGAGTTGAGTATAGGTCAAAGGCAGAAACCTGATGAACAGTTAAAATTTGTGAGCAGGAATTGCTGTTTTTAACCAGAAAATGTATTTTCTCTTTTTATATAGGACTTATGAGGTACCTTGATTTAGGGGGCTGTCACGCTGACCCCCAGAGGGCGAGATGCGGCTTATCAGGCAGGTTGTTTTCTTCTCGTCCAACTGGAACTGAATTTTCCCCCTGGACTATAACCCTCTACTTATTTTCTGCCACACCGTGCCCTGACTCAGGGTCAACACATCATTGATGCAGAATTCATATTTGTTGAATGGATGAGTAAATGGCAATGATGCACTTGGACCTCACCAGATAAAATATACAGGGATTGACTCAACTACATTGTTGGAAAGAGACAATGGAGAAACTCATTCTATACCATCCACTAGAACAACCAGATCAGGGCCTGATTGTGAGGAGATTACCCTTTGTCCACATGCAAGTTCAAGATGAAGCTGAAAAACATGAAAACAAATCCATGAGAGTCCGTCAGGGTCCATCAGAATTCAGAGACCATCTCAAGCACAGATTCGATGCATTGAACACTAATGAATGAAAGCCAGGGAAAGTTGTGGGACAACATTAAGAACAACATATATGAAGAAAGTAAAAGGTCACATAAAAGACAAGGAAGAAAGAAAAGACCAAAATGCATGCCACAAGAGACTAAAACATGCTCTTGAAGGTAGAGAAGCTAACATGATTGGAAGAAAGGATGAATCAAAAGAAGTAAACTGAAAGTTCCAAAAGGCACTTCAGAAACACAAAATAAGGTATTATAATGGAGTGTACAAAGCCTTGGATTATAAAACAAAAGGACATACTGAGTATTATCTCATGCGGAAAGAATACTAGGACTGGATTCAGGTGCAGCTTGGGCCTTAGGGAAAAAACTCAAAGCTTGTGTTATTCAGACTGAAGACTTCCACAGACAAAATACTGAATGATGCCAAAAACATCAATAAGAAAGTATTATGAATATACAGAATCACTGTCTCCAAAATAATTGGTTGAGATTCAGCCATTTCAAGAGGTAGTATATGACTAAGTATATGATTAAGAAACAATGGTTTAAAGGAAAATCCAAGGTGCAGAGGCAACATTGGTGGGAAAGAAGTCTCTAGGAATTAATGAAATGCTAACTGAAATGTTTCAACAAATGGAATCAAAACTGGAGGTATTCATTTATCTATGCCAAGAAATTTTGAAGGTAGTTACCTGGCCAACTGAGTAGAAAGGTTTTATATTTGTGCCTATTCAAAATAAAAGTGACTCAACAGAATGTGGAAATTATCAAACAATGCCATCAATATCACATGCAAATAAAATTTTGCATACTATTAAAGTTTCAGTAGTTCATTGACATGGGATTGCCAGAAATTTCAGACAGATTGATAAAAGGGTTTGAATGGGGAGATATTACTGCTGGACCTTGGTTGGAAATAGAGAATACCAGAGATATTTGCGGATTTTATTGACTATACAAAGGCTCAGGACTGTATGACATGTTTGACATCCTGACAAACTATATTACAAAGAATGAGACTTCCAGATCACTTAATTCTGTTCATGTGTGATATGTGTACAAAGGATACTCTGTGGTGGATAGTCTGAAAATTTGTGTGTCAGGGTTCTATCCTTTCTTCCTACTTACTTGGTCTGTATTCTGCATAAATAACCCCAAAAGTTGTATTACTTAAGAGAAATGCAAAAAAATTAATTAATTAAAATTTAAATTAAAAAAAAGAGAAATGCAGCATAAGTCTTGTAGGAAGGTTCATTAACAATCTACAATAGACAGATGATAACAATCTTGCTTGTGGCTGAGCCCTGGTGGCGTAAGTGGTTGAGTGTGGGATTGTGGCCCGTGGACTTGGCGGTTTAAATCCAGCATCGGTTCTCAGGAGCGGCACTGGGTAGTGCCCATGACCACCAGAGACAGTGATGCCCAAAAAAACAAACAAACAAAAAATCTTGCTCACTGAAACTTAAGAGGACATGAAGTACCTATTGAGGAAAATCAGAGATTACAATCTTCGGTCTGATTACATTTCAATATAAAGAAAACAAAATTAATATAACAAAAACCAAGAAATACTCAGAACTGGACCAATAAAAAACATTAGAGGGCTGAGTCCCGGTGGCGTAGTGGTTGTGCACGGGACTGCGACCCACTGGGACGGAGGTTCAATTCCAGCAGTGGGGCTGGGCCTCCTACTCCCACCACCGGAGAGCAGTGATGCCCCCCCTCCAAAAAAAAAAAAATTACAGCTGTGACAGTATGCCAGTAAATATCCTCACAGGAGTAGGTAGCTTGTAATCACTCACTTTTTTCATATCACATTGAGGAAAACAGATTGCTTTTATGTGTTACTCTAAAAAACTGTTGGTAATGGCTGAGCCCTGGTGGCGCAGTGGTTGTGTGCGGGACTGCGGCCCACAGGAATGACAGTTCAAATCCAGCAGCAGCTCTCCAGGAGCAAGGCTGGGCTTCCTACTCCCACCAGGGCAGTGATGCCCCCCCCCCACACACACACACAAAATGCTGGTAATTTAGCCGCCTGTCTGCCCTTAGTCGCTATAGTACTGAACAGGATGTAGTGAAGTCTCTGGACCAAGACATAAACAAAAGAAAAGCCTAGCAAAATACTTCCAAAAATCAATCAGTAAAAATTCTTTGAATCACAGTGACCCCAAATGCGACTGATCATAACAAAGCACAAAATCAGGCAGTCTGCAGTTCCACTGTAGCTATTATCTTGTTAGGTGTCATCAAATCAGCTCTGATTCTTAACTTCCTTATGTGCAATAGAAAAAACACTGCATCATCCTCACAACTGTTATATGTTGAAGCCCCTTGTACCAGCCACTGTTCGTGGAGTCACCGTGACTCAGAGGCCAGCTCCATGGCCAACGACAACATTTGCAATAGATACTAGGGTTATTCATCCCATAGGATAGAAAGGGGGAACCGATTACAAGGATTTACATGTAACCTCTTCTCTGGAGAACGGACAACAGAAAAATGAGTGAAGGGAGATGCCAGACAGTGTAAGATATGACAAGATAATAATAATGTATAAATTATCAAGGATTCATGAGGGAGGAGGGAGCGTGAAGGGAAGGGGAAAATGAGGAGCTGATACCACAGGTTCAAGTGTTGAGAATGATGAGGGTGACAAAGGTACAAATGAGCTTGACACAATGGCTGGATGGATGGATTGTGATAAGAGCTGTATGAGGCTCCTGTAAAATGATTTTAAAAAAACCAAAAACTCGTAAGCAGATTTCTCCTAGGGTGATTGCTAGACCTGATCTGGTTTCCAAGACCTTAAATATTTGGAGGTTGTATTGTTTTATCTGGTTTTTGATCGTAAATATTAGGGGGTATCTTGGGAGTGTTATATCACTGGGGGGTCACCCTCTTGAAATTGTGTTATATGTTTTTACCTTTTTCAGGGTATGAAAACCAAGACTAATGAACCTATAGTCAGCAAGTGGAATGAGGGTTTTGGGGAGAGTAGGGGACACAGAAGGGGTGAAGGAGCGAGGATCCACATAGAAAAAATATTTGGAACCTAATTGTGGTAGCAAATATACAATTCTCCTGAATGTGATTGAACTATGAAATGCTTATATATAAATCCCAAATAATTTTTTAAAAGATAAAAAATTGAATACACATTTCAGTAATTTTAAGAGGCAATCTCTATCATTCATTTTTGTGAAATAGGCCATTCTTTTTGTATCAGTTAAATCAACAAACATGACAGTGAGAGGACAGGAAAAAGACTAGCTTCATCTATTAAGTACTTGTAACTACTTATTCAACTTCTTTTATATTTTTCCCACTGTAACTAAAATTACTAATAAAATAATCCTTGCCAAAATCCTTTCATAGTGTAGCAACAATGAAATGTGCAATTTTCCTCTAGTTCTTAAATGCTTCCTCCCCCCACAATCATGATCCCAATTCTACCTTATAAATCCAGCTAGGCCAGGGGATGCACAGGAACTGGAAACATGGGGAATTCAGGACAGATGGCCCCTTTAGGACCAGTGGTGAGAGTGGTGATACCGGGAGAATGGAGGGAACGTGGGGTACAACAGGGGAACCAATTATAAGGAGCTACATATAACCTCCTCCCTGGGGTACGGACAAGAGGGAAGTGGGTAAAGGGAGACTTCGGACAGTGTACAATATGACAAAATAATAAAAATTTACAAATTCTCAAGGGTTCATGAGGGAGGGGGAAAAGGGGAAGGAAGGAAAATATGAGAGCTATTTCCTTCCATCCAGCTACAAGGTTGGATAGATAGCACCCCACCCCCACTCCCCAGACGGGACGAATAACAGAAATGTGGGTGATGGGAGAGAACAGACAATGTAAGATATGAAATGATAATAACAATATATAATTGATCAAGGATTCGTAAAGGTGGGAGGGTGGGGGATAGAGGGGTGAAAAAGGAGCTTATACCAAGGGCTCAAGCAGAAAATGTTTTGAAAATGATGAGAGCAACATATGTACAAATATGCTTGATGTAGTTGATGTATGGAATGTTATAAGAGCTGTAAAAGCCCCCAATAAAATGACTTTTCTTTTAAAAGAAAGAAATGCCCCCCCCCAAAAAAAGTTAAGGTCTACCTTGAGGCTAAGTGCTCATATTGTGAATTGTAAAAGCAGAAATTCAAAGGGAAAAATAACAGCTAATTCTTTGGAAAGTATTCACCTGGGTCAATTAGCACTCAGTATTGAGATTCTAATTTTCTAACAAGCTGCCTACGGATGATTTTCTTCTCTGGGACCACCTTACTTTGTGTAATAATGTTTGTACTTTCCCGGGCTACCTAGTCCTGCCTGCTCACATAGCTCTGCCATCCTGCCCGCTGGCTTCTCTTCACCACCCCATCCTGCTTGCCCAGCCTCATCCTCTTCATGGTGTGCCTGTGTGACTTTATGTGGACACTAGGGGCGAGTCCAACCTGTCAATCGGGTCTCAGCCTGGTGATACCTCCTTGGGGGTGTGACCTCTTAATAAGAGAGCCTCTGGGAACTTCCCTCTCTTGCCCTTTGTCTTCATCCTTGCTGGGACTCTGGGTCTGCCTCCGGGGAGGGCCCCATGAGGGCCACTAACCCCGAATGCCACCTTGGGAGCTGCAGGCACCCTCCCATATTCCCCCTGACCTTGGGTCCCAGAGGATTTGCACCCAGGAGTCTGTCACCTCCATGCTTTCTGCTTTACCTTTCTGGGTCATTGGCCGGCAGCCAGGTGATTATGAAGAGGGCCCTAGCTAGAATCGGAACCATGCAGTTGAGTTGGACTGGGCTGGGATGCTTTCTTGACATAAAGTTCTTTCTTCTATGCGTGTCACTGGTTTTATTTTTCTAGAAGATCCAGCCTGACACACTGTGGTTGAGCTAGACATTCTATCGCTGGAAGAAAGCTGGGAAGCCTTTTGCTCAGCCCACTTAGAACTGAGTTGAATACACTTACCGACGTCTCCATAAACATACAGGCCCCTTGGAGGTTTCCTCCTTGAAAAAATCTGCAAATTAAGAACAAAGTATACATTGCTACCATGAAATAATTCAATATAACCATACACAGTGCTCTTGGCAATGACGTTAATAAATGATCGTTTCATAAGAAAGACTGTGATGTCCAACTTCAATAAAGAAAAGGATAAACACTATAGCCTTGAGCGAGTCCCGTGGCTAAAGTGTGCGTGCTGACACTTAACCCAGGGCCATCAAGTTGACGCTTACAGATGTGTCAGAGAGAGCTGTGCTCCGTGTGCAGGAACCACCGGTACCACCAGAGAGTTCCTGAACCACGTATGACATAATCTGCCAGCATCCTAGAGGTTTGCCACCAAGCCAGAGATGAGAAGACTCTTTCTAGAGAAACAGACTGGTCTCCAAAAGGAGCTCTCAAGGCTGTGAGGGATGATCCTCTCCCGAAGAGTCCAACCTCCACCGAACAACTCACACTGAGGCCCATCAGTCAATGGACTCCCCCCCCCCCCGCATTTTTTTTGTAGGAACTGAGTCACTTTATTAATAAATTCCCAATGGCATCTGTACACATCGGGTACAAGAATATTCCAAGAACCTCCCAATGGCTTGCTATTTCTTCTTTGTTGCATCTCCCTCTTGTCTCTTATTAGCACACCTATATGTACCCTCTGTATATTCCCTTTTACCTTCCACCTCTGGTAATCACCACCACAGTCTGTTTCTTTTGGTTTGCAAGCACTTTAAAAAAATTAAGTTCTTATATTGTGATTGAAAACAACA
>PVJH01025576.1:7200-31397 GCA_004026705.1 Nesogale talazaci
GGAGGGAAGGGACGGGGAATGGAAACAAATGGAGGCTTTCACTGTAGATATAAAACATCAATTTTAAATATGAAACGAAGCAAAAACTGTTGCATAAAAAAAAAAAAAAAAGAGGGGCTGAGCCCTGGTGGCATAAATTGTTGAGTGTGGGACGACGGCCCGCAGGCTCGGCGGTTCGAATCCTGCGGCGCACTCAGGAGCAGCACTGGGTAGCGCCCACGACCACCTGAGGCAGTGATCCCCCCCCCAAAAAAAAATCGAGAAAAGAAAAAAAAAAAAGGGCTGAGCCCCGGTGGCGTAGTGGTTGTGTGCAGGACTGCGGCCCACTGGGTCGGAGGTTCAATTCCAGCAGCGGCTCCACAGGAGCAAAGGCTGGGTCTCCTGCTCCCACCACCAGAGGGCAGTGATCTGAACTGACCGCCTTTTGGGAAAGCACAGCCAAACCAAACTGCAGCCAGGAGGGGGCAGGGCTGCCGCTGTGGGTCCCCTGAGGGGCCTTTGGGGTGAGAAGCCAGCCTTCCCCCCTGCACCACTGGGGCTCCGTGTGGTCACCCGGGCAGAGTTATGGCTCGTGCCTGGCTGTCGTGGGGTGGGGTGGGGGGACAGGCTGCTGCTCTTGTACGTGAGCAGATAGCCAAGCCTCTCTCCCGTGGAGCCACTGGGTGGCCTCAACCCCCTGACGTCAGCAACTCTGAGCTGTCTTCTTCCAGCAGCTGACGAACTCGCTGGTCCTTGCTCGCCCCCCCCCCTCCGCCCAGCCCCCACGCCTGCCAACCCTGCCCTCCAGAGAGAGCGAAACAAGCCCCTCCCTCCTCGCCACCCTGCAGGGCAGGGCAGATTCGCCCCCGCCCCCTAGGTTTCTGAGACTGTCACTCTAGACCACAGGAAAGCCCCGTCTTTCCCCAGAGCTACTGGTGGTTTTGAACTGCTGACCTTGCAGTCAGCGGCTGGCACGTAACCGCTGCAGGCCTCGGCTCCAAGCTGAGCTGAAGGAGCCTTCTGGGGAAGGCAGAGAGGCCACTGCCCACCACCTTTCACCCAGTGATTCCCGAGAAGGGTCGGGAGGGAGACTGCACGTTTGCTCCCCCCCCCCCCCCCACCCCGCCAATGGGGCAGTCAGTCTCCCCAGGGCTCTCTGGGCTGGACCCGTGCCTCCCCCCTCCCCCTTCCATAGCATCTTCCCTGCGGGTCCAGGGCCTGGTGTCCACCGTAGGCCGGCAGAGAGTGTCTGAGGCCTAAGGCCAGCGTGTGACCAGGAGGCCGTGAGATGCGGGCTCAGGAGGGACCCAGGGCCCCTCCCCAAGCAGCTCAGGGTCACAGGCTCCAGGGAGTCCAGCAGAGGCCCAACAAGGCCCCTTCAAGAAAGCACCTGTGCTGGGGCCCTGGGGGCTATCATGGAGACCCACCCAGGCAGCCCTCGGGCACCGTGTCTTCTCCCTCAGGCCTGGAGAGTAAAGGCTGGCGTCCAGGCTAGGACTGAGGCTCCATCTCTCTGTGTCTCTCTGTTCTCTCACTCTGATGCTGCTTCTCTGTGTATTCTTCTGTTTGCTCTCTCTCTCTCTCTCTCTCTCTCTCTCTCTTTCTCCTTCTCTCTCTCTCAGTTGGTCCTGTAGGAAGGGCCCTGTCCCCTCTGAGCTTCTGTCCTGGATGGCCTTCAAGCAGCCTGGGAACTGTCTAGCCGTCCCCTGTACCCCTTTCCCCCACTGGTTTATTTAATCCCATCATCTTAGAACCCCGAGGGGAGCCTGCCCCAGCCCAGCCCCAGTGACAGACAGCGGCGGCCCAGCCTCAAACAGGGCCAGAGGTTTCCAACACCTTTGGGAGCAGGTGGTGGCCGGCCCCCCCACCTCCCCCCAGTGCACCAGGGACGGGAATCCTGCCCAGTCCTGCACTGTCCTCACAGGGGTTCTCGTGCCCGGGGTTGGTGCATGGTGGGGTCTTGGACAGCGTCCGTCCACTCCGTGCTAGCAGCCCCCAGTTGTGACCCTCACAAATTGTCCCCAGACATGGCTCAGTGTCATCGCCCGTCTCCCCCCCACCGAGGACAGACCGAGATTCTTGAGACCCTCCCTGTTGCATGATCACTGGCCGCTTCACTTGCTGGCCAGGTCTCAGTCCCTGAGGTTCAGGCTGCCCACCTGCAGAATGGGCTCCCTGCCCTCACTGCCAAGGACGGCCAACAATGACCTCTGCTAGAGGAAGCTTGTGACCTGGGGGTCCCGGGCGAGCACCCAGTCCGCATCTGAGTGGGCTTATCCGCCCCAGGCACGGGGACAGCACCCTGGAGCAGCTGTCAGGTTATGCCTAAGATAAAGTGACCAGATGTCCTGCTTTTTAACAATTTCACAACGTTGGGCTGAGCCCCGGTGGCATAGTGGTTGTGCGCGGGACTGCGGCTCATTGGGTTGGAGGTTCAAATCCAGCAGCAGCTCTCCAGGAGTGGGGCTGAGCCTCCTACTCCCACCACCAGAGGGCAGTGATGCCCCCCAAACAAACAAACAAAAATTCTAAATACATAGGTCTGAAACAATTTAACAACGTCTGCGGCATTTTAAAATTAAGATTTAGAATACTATTTTTGCATCCTATGAAAATTTTTGCTGCTCCATATAGACCAAATTTTTAATCAAAAAACCTTCCCTCCCCGCCACCCCCCCTCAGTGGTGTCCCACTTAAAATATGGTCACGTTAGCCTAAGACCATGGTGAAGAGCAGGGTTGGGGCTGACAGAACAATGGAGCGTGCCCCCTTGCTGTATCTGCAAGGCTGAAGGGAGCCCCTGCCACAACAATGGGGGGGGGAACTGAGTTAGTTCATCCTCCCCCGCCCCCCCAATCCTCGTGCACCAGGATAAACCTGTTGGGCCGGGTGGAGGGAGCTGGTGGAGCACAGGTTCCAGGCTGGGCTGTTACCCACAAGGTTGGCAGTTTGAAACCAGCAGTCCCTCCCTGAGAGGACGAGGAGGCTCTGGACTCCTGTCCTGTCCACCATGGCACCGGGAGTCAGACCCAGCTCAAGGGCGGGGCGTTTGCTGGGCGAGCACACAGTGAACACACCTGGCTGGGAGCAGAAAGGCCGGAAGGGGGATCCCCCCACCCTCCGCACCTTGAAAGAAAGGACGGATGGACGGATGCCTGGTGTTCTGCCTCTTTAACAACCGGGCCTCGGCACTGGCTCGGTCACAGTCAGTCGGCGTGGGGACACTGGAAGGGGCCCCAGCAAGGTCAGTATCTGAAACGCCAGGTTCCCCAAAAGACGAGGCTTTCTGCTCCAGTAGAGTCACGACCTCTCACCCCCCACGGACAGGTCTATCCTGGCTCCTCGGGTCCCCAGAGTCTACATGGGCTCATGGCTGGGGCTGCGGTTTGTTTGGGGGTCAGAGAGCCTCACCCAGGGGACCCCCAGACCCTGAGATCTCCCCACTCTCAGGGTGTGCGTTTCTCCCTCGGCCATTAGGGGGTCAGGCATTGGGGGACAAGTGGGATCCCCCAACTCAGGGGTCCTCACCCAAGGGGACACTGGGCTGTGCCTGGGGACACTTTTGGATGTCGTGGAGGCCAGGCATGCTGCTCAACACCCCATAGCACCTAGGAACACCCCCTCAACCCCGCCTCTCCGAGGATCCGGCCCTGTGACCCCCCCCTTGCTTCTACTGACAGACAACGCAGGCCTGGCAGGTGGCCTCCCCTGTGTCCCCGTGGCCACCCCTCTGCCCGCCAACTCTGTGAGTCTTCCTCGCACCTGGAGCCCTGTGGCCAGGGCGCCCACGACTGGCCTGGTGTCACACACTGTCTGTCACACACAGCCTGGCCGGGTGTCCGGGCCGAGTCTGCGGGAACATGAGTCAGGGGCCTGGAACACAGTGTCACATTCCTGCAGCAGCCGCCCGCGGCCCTGCTGGACGGGACGTTCATATCCTGGGCTCCTGAGGGTCACTGTCCCAGACATGTCCCCGGCCAGGTCACAAGAGGACAGGTGAGGGCTTGCCCTGGGGCCTGACTCCCACTCCACCACTCAATCCTGGCCAGGGGACATCCGGTCCCCGGACTTCAAGGAGTTTGTGGCCTGACCCAGGTGGCCAAGAGCCACACCCCTAGGCAGAGACCCATGTGGCCGTCAGGCTGAGCCCTGCATGGTCTCCTGGGCTGCCACCAACGCTGGGCGGAGTGCCAGGCCTTCCTCCAATTGTGCCCGCTTCTTGCTGGGCACCCTCGGTCAGGGCTGACCCGAGGTGAGCAGTGCACAGCAGAAAGGAAGGCCCCTGTCCCGCACCCACCTCATCCTCGATCCCCTGCCTGAGCCCGCGGTACAGCCACAGGGCCCTCTCTCTCGTCCAGCGCCTTTCTTGCTCCTCCCCCCCCCCCCCCCCCACTTTATGAAGCAGGCGTCCTTCTCTGGGGAAATGCGTGAGAAGTACGTGACACCAACTCTCCCCATCTTTGCCTCAAAGGAGCCCTCGGGTTGCACTGGGGCCCCGGGAAAGGGGGAGGCGGGGGTGGGGGTGGGGAGCACAAGCCAGCAGGCACAGCTAATTCGACCGCGGAGAGGCACTTGTTGGGCACCTGAGTACTGACACCGGCCCGATGCCCAGCCCCTGGGATGGGGGCACACACCGGGGGATGGATGATACCACCAAGCCTCGCCCACACCGCAGAGGCGCCTGGGCCATGGGGGGTGTGTGTGGAGAGGCATGCCCCCCCTCTCCCAGAGACCAGACACAGAGAGACAATGCTCCCCCCTCCTCCAATCGGAGAAATGTGAGCAGGTCCCAGAACGTTCCTGGAAAAGAGGGTCTGAAGGGCCATGAGCTTGTCGAAGCTTCCCCCCAGGTGCGGCGGTGGGCCCAGCCTGTCCTCTGATACAAGGTTGACCAACTCCAAGGACAGGGCGCCCACGCCAGTTTGGACGGGGCCTCGGCCTGCTGCTGGGGTTGGGGCCACCTGCGGGCGCTCAGGAAGGCTCCCTGAAATCCACGCTGGTCAGACTGACTAAGACTGAGGGGAGGACTCGTGGGAGGACAGAGGTCGGCTTGGGGGTGCTGCCTGGGTGCTCTCATGACCAGGAAGGCTGGTTATGTCTTTGGTCGGGAAATCTACCAGTGAGGGCCATCCCTGGCCTGTGGGCAGGGCAGCTGGGCTCCGAAGGAGCTGGGTGCAGAGACACACCCAGCGTGGAGACCCTGGCTTCGAGGAAATCTCCCTGCTGCCCAGCCCAGGCCGACTTGCAGTAACCCTGTCGGCCAGCCGGCTGGCACTGTCTTCCCGAGTCCAGCCCCGTGACGGGAGCGGACAGCCTCATCCTTTTCTCTCGTAGCGGCTGGTGGTTTCGAACTGCTGACCCTGCAGTATCACTCACTGCTTTTACAAATCTCCCCCCCTCCCCCGCCCTCGACCAATCACACCAGCACTGTGTCCTCCCCAGGAAACTCGGATCTGGAAGAACATCCGAGGACCCGGGCATCTGGGCGTCGAGAGGAGCCTCTGGCGCGGACAGGGGCCCTCCTTTTACTAGGATCGACCATCAGGGACGTGGACGCAGTGGTCAGGGGATCAAGCCACACACTGCGCCGGCAGACCCGCAGCACAGGAGGGCGCTGGAGAGCGCGGGAGGGCAGGGGCGGCCGGCTGAGGACGAAGGCCGGCCGGGGGAAGACCAGGCCGCCTTGGTGCCCGAGGACGGAGGCACAGCGAAGACTGGATCTGCTTACATGAAGGAGCTGGTGGAGCACGCAGACGGCCAGAACAACAGACCAGCATGTCTTGGACCAGACTGGATGTCCAGTCTGCTCCGGACAGCCAGAGCACTCCTTAGAGCAGGGTTCTCATCCTTCCTCCTCATCCCTTTCATCCAGTTCCTCATCTTGGGGTGACAATCCCCCCAGCCCCCGCAACCATAAAGTCATTTTCACGGCTACTTCATCACTGTCATTTTGCCACTGTGAGGAATTGTCTCACGTAAATATCTGATGGGGAGGGTGCAGCTTCACAGTTACAAAGGGAACATCATGACAGGCTCGTGATGGCTCGCAGAAACCGTATGCCATTCGATAGTGTGCAGTATTTCTAATGACAAATGAACGGCATTTTGTCCTGAAGCAGGGTGCAGCATGGCTCACTCTTCACATCGGGGTCTCATAGGTGAGCGTCTTGGCACAAGGGTGGACCCGCTTGAGCCGTGAGGAGCGGTGTCTTCATTCCTGAGACCATCGGAACTGCGGCTTTCGGGAGAGCCCGGTCTCTGGAGAAGGGCCCCTGTGCTTGGTCAAGTAAAGGGGCAGCGGCCAAGAGGAAGGTCCTTGGAGAGATGGATGGACACTGTGGCCGCCACACGGGGCTCAGGCAGGAGGACTGTGGTGAGGACCACGCAGGACCGGGCAGGGTCTCCTTCTGTTGTTGAGAACCGCTGGACCAGTCAGAACCCACCGGACAGTCCCTCGTGGGGACACGGTAACTCAGGGGGAGAGCCCTTGCCTCCCCTGACAGACTGACTCTCCCCAGAACAGGGGGTGTAAGTCCTGACCCCGTGCCCGTGGAGGGGACGCCACCTAGGAAGAGGGTTCTCTGTGTTACGTGAAGGACATCACCTGAAAGGTGCGACTCCCAGGGACTTCTGGGACAGAGCACACTGTCGTCGATCTTTCTCTGGAGGAGCAACTAGTGGGTTTGAACTGCTGACCCTTCAGTGAGAGGGTCAGCAGTTAACCTGCCGGCCCACCCCCAACCCCGCCCCCGGGATCCTCCCTGAGGCCCAAGGGAAGGGGAAGGCACACACAGCACAGCACAGCTGCTGCAGGCACCGGGACCCACCCCCAGAGCCAGAACACACCAGTCAAGGCCTCCCCTAGAATCCATCTGGTCATCACCCAAACAACAAGAAAATGCATCCCTGTTCATGAAAGTCCCCCCTTGTGATACTTCTGTCATCACGCCACTAAGACACAAGGATGCCTTCCCCGCAGGAGACCTGCGCTGGACTCCAGGCCAGTGAATGTCACGGTGGTGCAGCCATTTGTCCGAAGAGGCTGATGTGCATCCGTGAGGCTGGACCCCTTTCAAGGGAACTTCCAGGCTCAGCCAGACCAGGGAAAAAGGCCTGGAGGTGGGCCTTTGAAAATCAATACATGGAAACCTCTTGGGTCACAACGGCCATGGTGGCAGCCCTGTGTCTTGTGCCGCTGTGCCATGAGTCACGGTGACTCGACCATAGCCATGGACACCAAGCACACACACACCAAGCACCAGGCCTTGGGCCGTACACAGGAACAGGGATGCTGACGGCAGCCTGCCCTGGCCCAGGTGTTCCAGGTGTCATCACTCGGGGCACCCACTCCCCTCTCCTTGTCTAGAGCAGCGGTTCTCAACCAGTGGGTCACATCCCTTTTGGGGGTCGTAGGACTCTTTCACAGGGGTTGCCTAAGACCATCGGAAAACACCATTTCTGATGGTCTTAGGAACCGAGACACCCCTCCTCTTTCTGTCTCCACTCAGGTCCGCCCATGTGCAGAGAAGCCCGCTCACAAGTACCCCGCGTGAAGACTGTGACCCGTGCTACACCATGCTTCCAGGCGAAACTTCATTTAGTTGTCATTAGAAATAAATGTCTCATGATACCTAATGATATATGATTTTGTGATTTGTCACGATGCTGTCACGATGTTCAATTTGTTTGTTTTTCTGTGTGTGGGGGCATCACGGCCTCTGGTGGTCATGGGCGCTACCCAGTGCCGCTCCTGAGAGCCGCCGCTGGATTTGAACCGCCAAGCCTGCGGGCCGCAGTCCCGCACTCAACCACTTACGCCACTGGGGCTCAGACCACGATGTTCAATTTGTAACCATGAAAAGACAGCCTGCCTGGGCGGCACCACGGTGGCCCAATGGTTGTGCGTGGGACCGCCCACTGGTTTGGTGGGTTCAAATCCAGCAGCGGCTCTCCAGGAGCAAGACTGGGCTGCCTACTCCCACCACCAGAGGGCAGTGATGGCACCCCCCCCTAAAAAAGAGAAGAAAAGACATCCTGCCTATCAGATATTTACACGACGATTCCTCACAGCGGCAAAATGACAGTGATGGAGTAGCCAAGAAAGTGACTTTAAGGTTGGGGAGGGGGGTCACCACACGTGGCATGAGGAAGGTGGGAGAACCGCTGTTCTAGAAGAGAAAGACGGCGGACTTGTAAACCCAACCCCAACCAAACTCTCTGTGGGCCCTGCACGGCCCGGGGGAAGTGCCCCTGCGGGTTTCCGAAAACCCCGTCTTTCTCCCCGGGAGTGGTTGGCGGTTTTGAACTGCCGACCCTGTGGGCGGCAGCCCAGGTTGCCGTAACCACTGCTCCACTAGAGCTCCTGCTTCCAAAGACGAGCACAGAACTTTGCTGGACTGAAGAACAGAGGTGTCCCCCGCCCCCCCTCCACCAGCACCACCACCATGGTCGATATGGGGCCAGATCCTTGGGGTGGGGGTGTGTTCTGTGCACTGTGAGGTGTTGAGTGACATCCTTGGCCCGCCCCCCCCCCCCTTCCTGCCAAGTTGCGATACCTACAAATGTCCACAGTCTTGGCCCTGTATCCCTTGAGGTCAGCATCCCCCAGGCAGAGGACCCCCAGGGTGAGCCCTGGGGCCGGTGGGAGAGGAGAAGCAGGGCCCTGGTGACACAGTAACCAGGTCCCCTCGACACCCTGGAATTGGCCTTCCAGAGAAGGGTCTGGCCAGCCTGCCCTGCTGGGGGACACAGAGTGAGCTCTCTGCTTCACCCACTGGGTTCTGACCGTGGCAAAAGGCTGCCCAGATGGGCAGGGCTGCATCAGATGGAGGCTTATGGATGAGCACAGGCCAAGGGCGGGCGTGGGAGAACCCTGGTCTGGTGGTCAGAGGGGAACACGCCGAGGTCTGAACTCGTTCTCATGAAGCGGGAGGAGGTCTCTGCTGCAGGCTGGGAATTCACTCGGCGTGTTTGTTTTGTTTGCTTGTTTTGGACACTGGCTGTCCCTCGGACATGACCTCACATCAAGCTGCTTCCAGAACGCTGGAAGGCAAGGCTGTCACTGTGAGGACAAAACTTCACTTGACCCGAGCCCTGGTAGTTTCTTCTTTTAAGTATTAAAGGTCATTTTATTGGGGGTGCCTATAACTCCTAAACTGACCCATACATCAATTGCATGAAGCACACTTGTACCGTATGTTGCCAACATAATTTTCAAGACGTTTACTTTCGATTTGAGCCCTGGGTATGAACTCCTTTTTGCTCTCCGTGCCCCCCCCCCCCCCACTACCCATGCGACCCCTTGACAAATTATTTTCTTATCTTTTTTTTTTTTTGGCATCACTGCCCTCTGGTGGTCATGGGAGCTACCCAACGCTGCTCCTGAGAGCAGCCACTGGATATGAACCACCAAACCCGAGGGCCACAGTCCCACACTCAACCACTTATGCCACCAGGGCTCAGCCCTATAAATTATTTTCTTATATCAAATGCTGCCTCCCTTCCCCCACAGTTTCTGTTATTGGTCTTCCTAGAGGGGTGTGTGTGTGTGTGTGTGTGAATTATTGCAATTGGTTGCCCACTCCTCCCCCTTCCCCAAGCCCTGGTATTTTTTTTTTTTTGGCATCACTGCCTTGAGGTGGTGGGAGTAGGAGGCCCAGCCTTTGCTCCTGGGAGCTGGAATCGAACCTCCATCCCAGTGGGCCGCAGTCCTGCGCACAACCACTATGCCACCGGGGCTCAGCCCAGCCCTGGTATTTTCAATCACCTCATATGCATGTGAAAGTTGGACAATGATAACATGTGCTTGACACAGTGGATGGACGGGTGGATGGTGGTAACTGGCACCAGTGAAATGATTTTTTAGGGCTGAGCCCCGGTGGCGTAGTGGTTGTGCGCGGGACTGCGGCCCACTGGGATGGAGGTTCAATTCCAGCAGCGGGGCTGGGCCTCCTCCTCCCACCACGGGAGAGCAGTGATGCCCCCCCCCCCCCCCCCCCAAAAAAAAAAAAGATTTTTTAAAAAGAAAGAGTTGGACACGGAATGAAGAAGACTGGAGGGGCATTGTGATGGAATGGTCAGGTTGGCAAAGAAAATGGCAAATTCTGCAGACAAACAACCCAGCCTTGACAGAAGCACGGCGGAACGCTCCTTAGAGCAAGTCTGGGGTGGGTGAGGAGCCTTCTCCACACTTTGGACGTGATGTCAGGAGGGGCCAGTTTCTGGAGAAGGGCACTGGGCTTGGTCAGGCCTCAGGCCCGAGGCCCGAGCAGCACAAGAACAGTTGGGAGCACCGGAGGTGTTTGGTTCTGTGGGACCTCCGGTCACTCTGAGTCAGGGCCTGGGGGCAGTAACCATTCCCTTCTGCGCTGAACCCTCAGGTCACTTCAGACCTGATCCGACACTCCTCTCAGATAGTGTTTTGTGTTTTCTAAGTGACTAAGTGACCCGCTAATATCTCCAAACATCACACAGGGCTTCCAGACAGGGTTTGTAACAGATACCAGAAAAATGGCAACAATGTTTCAAGCAAGCTCCAGAGGCTTTGTAACATATATGAAAGAAAGGCAACAATGTTTCAAGCAAGCCCCAGGGGCTTCCGCCTCCAAGCACTCCCTGCTGGGCACCACAGCCCTGAGTTTCTGAGACAGTGGTTCTCAACCTGTGTGCCTTGACCCCTTTGGAGGTCAAACAATCCTTTCACAGGGGGTCAACCAATTCATACCATGAGCAAAAGGACAGTGAGGAAGCAGTCAGGAAAATAACCGCATGACATGATGGGGCTGAGCCCCGGTGGCGTAGTGGTTGTGCGCGGGACTGCGGCCCACTGGGACGGAGGTTCAATTCCAGCAGTGGGGCTGGGCCTCCTACTCCCACCGCCAGACAGCAGTGACGCCCTCTCCCAAAAAAAAAAAACAAAAATAAAAACAGGAGGAGGAAGAGGAACTTATACCAAAGGTTCAAGTAGAAAACATTTGGAGGCTGAGCCCTGGTGGCCTAGTGGTTGTGTGCAGGACTGCAGTCCACAGGGTTGACAGTTCAAATCCAGCAGGAGCTCTCCAGGAGCAAGGCTGGCCTTCCTATTCCCACCAGGGCAGTGATGCCACACACACACACACACACACAAGAAAAATATTTGGAAATGAATATGGCAACATGTGTACAAATATGCTTGATACAAATGATGTATGGAATTTTATAAGAGCTATAAGAGCCCCCAGTAAAATTATTGGGGGGAAAAAGAGTAATTTCTATCAAAAAGAAAACATTCCAGGGCCCAGCCCAGACCAAGCCCACAAGTCCGAGGTGAGCCCGTAAGTCCAATACTAGTCCATAAATTCCTCTTCTGACTTGCACAGCCACGCACAATGATGCCAACTGCAGGAAGATGGCAGGCGGGCAGTGGGGGGGTGAAAGGTCTTATGGATCCAATAGCAGTGGACGCATCTCCAGGGATCTGGCTGCTGTCAACATGGCTCATCAACAGGAATGTGTAGCAGAAAGAGAGAGAGAGAGAGAGAAAGAGAGAAAGTCCCCAGCATCCTTATGAGAAGGCCACGCCCACAGGGAGGCATCAGGCACTGTGACCTGCTTGACAGGCCAGCCTCTGCCCCTTAGCTCTTTGTATCCTCAAGTTGACAGGAGATGATGTCACCGCCCCACCCCTTGGCGAGCTGGTGGGACACAGTGGCTGCAGTGGAGGCCTCAGACCCAGCCCAGGAGGTGAGGGTGGTGCAGGGCGGGGGAGGGGTGGGGGCGGGGGTTTCCCTCTGCTCGGTCTCAATGAACCAGCTGCTTCCTGGAAAGCAGAGACGGGTGACGCAACTGTCGGGGAACCAGGTGGGCCCACCTTGGCCCGGTGAGCCAGGTGATGCTGGGGGGCAGCAGGCGTCCTGATGGGGCGGTGCCATGAGAGGGGGGGGGGCCTGCCCCTGCTCTGTCCTCAAGGCCCCCTCCCGGTCTGATCCTGGGAAAACATCATGGGACAGACCCCGATTGGGGGCATGCTCCAGGAAGCCGGCCAGTCCTCCCTCAAGTCTGCCAGAGTCAAGGTCACAAAAGACAAAGGAAAGGTGGGGAGCCAGCCCAGCCTAGTCCAGAAGTGGCTCCAGGGACGCGACCACCGAGTGAGACTCTGCAGCCCACAAAGGGCCTTGCCCTCACCCCTTGTATGATGCTCAACTCGGTGTCAGGCCACCGAGCACGGATACCGACAGTTACAACAACGGAAATCACACGAGCGGTAGGGAGGGGGGAGCTCTGAGTCCTGGACGCCCCCTCCTCTGTCGAAGTGACTCGGGGGACATCCAGGGGGCAGGTGCTGGGGGTTTGCACGAAGCACCCCTGCTCCCTCAACGACCTGACAGCTGCCCCTAAACAGGTCACCCACCGCAGGAGGAGTGGGGACACTGGTTGAGTCCAACCCCACTTTGAGTGTGACTGATTGGTCCCGGCTAACATCTGGGCTGCAGCATGACCGATGCATGGACGGACTGACAGATGCATAGACGGACAGACGTGCCACGGAGCTGTGAGCTTGAGCCGGGGAGTGGGGTGATGGGGCCTCCTGAGGCTGGCCCGTGTTGGTTGTGCATCCTTTGTGTCGGGTCTGCGCCCGCTTCTTGAAAACGATCCAGAGTCCTGTGTGGTTCACCAAAGGAAAGAGTAAAGGGATTTAAGGATGACAAAGACTGAAACAAAGCACCCTGGGGTCATGAGTCGATGGGGGCTTGTGGGGACCCCGAGTGTCACCGGGGACCTGAGCCCCGCGAGGTTCCCACGGAGTGGATTCTGCAGGCAGATCACCAGGCCTTTCTCCCTGGGTGCCTCCTGGAAGATTTGTCTCCATTCAGCCTCCTGGAGAACAGCTCGAGGTGTGAACTGCTTAACTCTGCCCCCCCCCCCACCCACTGCCCCCCAAAGGCTCTGCAGAAGACCAAGCTCCACTGCCCCTAACTACTACGACCACACCACCTACTTCACAGTAGGACGCTGTCTGTGTTTTTCCTCTTTTTGTGTGTGTGGGCATCACTGCCCCCTGGTGAGAGCAGGAGGCCCAGCCTTGCTCCTGGAGAGCTGCTGCTGGATTTGAACCGCCAACCCTGTGGGCCGTAGTCCCGCACTCAACCACTACACCACCGGGGCTCGGCCCGCTCTCTGTGTTTTTATTTAGAGGCCTGTGAAGTCAGTAATAAGCTAGACTACGGGACGCAGCCGGATGTGTTCGAGGCGGAGGATTCTGTCTTGCTTAGGCGCTCCTGGAAGCAGCCATCAAGAGATGCTAACCTTTGGTGCACTGGGTCCATCTGCCGCCTAAGGCCTCTTCAGAGGGCTGAGAAACAAGGGTGCTAAGTTTGAGGCCTGGGGTGTGCCTGACCCCAGCCCTGGCATGTTCCCTAGCCTCCCCGGCTTGTGAAAGCTGGACACTGAGTCAGAGGGGGAGAAGAAGAGTCGATGCCTGTGGATTGTGCTGCTGCACAAGGAGGTGGGAGGCCCCTCAGACGGCTGGCTGGCAGGACAAACAGATCTGTCTGGGAGAAGTACAGCCCCAGCGCTCCTGAGCGTCCAGGGTGGCAGGGCTTCGGACGACAGGAGGGTGGGTCCTCATCCTGATAATAGAGGGGTGGGTGGGGAAGACGCCCTGTGCCGAGAGGCAGGGGTTGGCAGCATCAGCCCCAAGCCAAGGCACATCAGAGGCCTCTGGCAGCTGGGAGACACTAGGACGGATCCTCCCTCAGGAGGCGCAAGCAGAGGACATCCCTGTCCACACCCGGGATTAGGCCTCTGGTCCCCAGGGGGGACACTGTGTGACTGCGGCCAAGCCAATGGAGGCACCAGAAGGAGGCACTGGCGGCTTTCATGCAGCCTGACTCTCCGCGGTCCCCCAGCTCAAACCCGAAGGCTGGCTGTCTAGGAGTGAGGTGCTCGTGGGCCCCCACGGGTTTGCTGGTCTGGGTGGACTAGAGAAACAAATCCATAGACACTCATATGTGTGTAATACATACAAAATCTACATACAAGAGCCACTGAAAATTGAGAAACTGTCTCAGTCCAATGCAAGTCCGTAAGTCCAATATTAGCCCATACGGTCGGTCGATACCAATCTACAACTTCCTCTTCAGACTCATGCAGCACACGTAACGACACAATCACAGGCCAGGGGGTAGAAAGTCTTTGGGTCCCGGGGCACTGTAAACATCTCAGTGCTGGCAGGGGTCTCTACGTGGTTTCTCCGACTCCAGAGGTCTGGGGGCATCAGGGCAGGTCTGTGGGGCTTCTCCAGCTCCCAGGGCACTAGCATAGTTCCGCATGTCTTGTCAGCTGCAAGGTCTCCCAGGGAGTTAGCAGAGAGAGAGAGAGAGAGAGAGAGAGAGAGAGAGAGAGAGAGAGGTGTCTCCCGCCTCCAAAGAGGAAATACTGGGGTTCCCAGAATCCGCAGGAGTCCACACCCACACAGAGGCCCCATTGGCTATGACCCGATTGACAGACTAGTCTCCACCCCTTCACCCTTAATCCTCTCAAGCCCCAAATTGACACCAGATGAAGTAACGACCACAGAGGGGGTAGGAGAGGTTGCTAGTTAGGCACATACACACATGGGACCATAGACAAAACATCCTAAAACACCGCCCGGTCCTGCACCGCCGTCCCCACGGTCCCTGTGCCCGAGCCTGTCCAGGAAGCCACTGCATTCATCCGTCTTCCCCAGGGCCCTCCTCTTCTTGCTGCCCCTCTCATTCACCAAGCGCGACGTCCTCCTCCAGGAACGGGTCTCTCCTGACCGGACGTCCACAGGCGGTAAGACAGAGTCTGGCCATCCGTGCCTGTAAGGAGCATTCTGGTACTTCTCCCACGGCAGATGTTTTCAATATTCTCCTCCAGCGCCACCCACCATTCCAACGCTTGGCTTCTCCCCCTCTTCTTTCTTCAACATTCAACTTTCAGGGGACCATGAAGAGGAGACGCGGAGACCCGTCATCTCACAAGACTTCAAACACTGCCACGGAGGAACCACGCATCTCTGGGATTCCAGGGTCTCTGGTGGTAACCTCCAAGACTCAGCAGACACACGCAGAGAGAAAGAAAGTGTGTGTGTGTGTGTGTGTGTGTGTGTGTGTGTGTGTTGACGCCAGACATGGTGTGAGACCCTGAGAAACAGCATCAGAACCAGGAGACTGGCTTGAGAAGGTGCGGCGGGTAGTGGGGGAAGGGGAGGGGCTTCCTGGTCCCCCACGCCAGGTCGCCTTGGTGGACAAGCTGACCCAGAGGGAGACAGCTGAGCTCCTTTGGGCAGGAGACTTTGTTCCTGGCAGAGCAGGGTGTTCTGGGCACTTCTCCATGGACTTTATGGGCTCTCCCACATTTGTCCAGGCAGGGCAGATGCCAGGCCAGCCCCAAAGAATCAGGAAGAAGCCTGCCTGTGGACACGGTGGAGGAGAGGCGGTCCCTACGACATAAGAAGTGTCTCCCGAGAGTTTCCTGATCCTGACTTGTACCCCACCCCGTCCTTTCCCTCGTCAACCCCATGCCTGAGCCAGCGAGCGTGCGTGGTCCAGGCGTCTGTGCTGTGTGGCCATTGGCACCCCTCAAGAGACTCAACGGAGACGAGGAGCATGCCGTGGAGGGACGCTGTGTCCTCCTCTGACAGGAAGCAGCCCAGGGCGGCTGCTCACGGGGATTTCTGCTCCTCCTGAAATTAGGAGTCAGACCAGACGCTGCACACATGAGTTCCACACTTGAGGCCCCCTCCCCAGAGCCCCACAACTTGCACAACCGAGAGCACACACTGGGGGCTTGGCCGGGGGCCACCTTTTGCTAATCATCTGGCCATGCTGCAGCCGGATCTCGCTCGGGTTCTAGCCGGAGGCCTGGCAGGGACCTGCAGGTGGATGCTTGCTGATTGAAAGAACAGAGGCCCCAAAGAAGGACCCTCTGGGGGGGCAGGGGGGCCGGAAGCCAGGCCAGCGGGGGCCGCACTGCTCCAGACAGAGCCATGAGCAAGCACAGCCCAGCCGGCCCTTACCTGGCTTCCTGGGTCCTCTCTGGCCCTGAAGGGAGGCGCTGATTCTGTAAGGAAGGGGCTGGGGGGAGTGGGGGAGACAGAGATGCCAGCCAGCCCTAGAGGCAGGATCTCTGAAGGGGTGGGGATGGGGCAAGCTCTTCCCTGTAAGCACAGGTCAGTCTGAGCCTACCCGACTGATGGGCAAGCCGGCACCACACACGCCCACCACCCAGACCCCTGCTCTCAGATGGAATCAGCTGGGTGAGTTTCAAGAGCTGAGAAAGGCCTCCTTCCATCCCCCCCCCCCCCCAACCTGGAGATGAAGGGAACACCTCCACTGCCTGAAGCTCAGGTGCCTCACCAGCCTCCTTCCCGGAGCAGAGACGTCCCCCCCACAGGCTCTGAGTCACCCATGACCACATCGATGCATCATCACTGCTGCCCGAAGACGCTGACGGGCCACGGTTACCCCAGCAACAGGCGCAAGAGCCTGGGGGGTGGGGGCGGGGCCCAGGCCAGGGCCCGGAGTGGGGGGAGCCAGGGACCAGCCCACGATCTCTGGGGACGCAGGTGTGGCCATCACCTGTGCAGGGGTCTGTTGGCTGGGTCTGGGGACGGAGCCAGGGCTTGTGGGGCAACCCTGGGGGGGCGGGGGGTGGTGGGTGTTGAGCAGCATACGTGGTCAAGAGCACCCTCCCAGCCAGGTCACCCACAGATGCCCCCAGACAGGGCCCCGTGTCACCCAGAGGGCAGACTGGCCCCAGCAAGAGGCATTGCTGTGGGGACCAGGGTCTGCCTGGGGAGACCTTGGCTGGTCTGCACCAGAGGAGACGAGGGGGGCGGGGCGGGGGCGATGTGTGCAGGCCGCCTGCCTGCCTTTTGGGGACCACCTGGCTGCGTCTGCACAGGGGGAGCTGGGGCGGGGGCGCGAGCCGCGCACGCTGCACGCAGAGCTGTTGGAGAGGCTGCAGCAGCAGGCAGGCGCGCCGGCGGGGTCTGCGCAAGAGGCGGGCAGAGGGGTGGGGGCGCGGGCCTGGCTGTCCCCCCCCACCGGCGGCTGCGGGCGGGCGACCTTGCAGAGCGAGGCTGAGCGTCGCCGGTCGCACGGTCCCACTGTCGTCTATCTTGGCAGAACAGCCTGTCCCGGCCAGAGCTGATAATGATGTGAATTTCAACACGCCGCCGGGGACGCGCAGGAGCGGCTGCGCCCCCAGAAGGCCGGCGGAGGGGAGGGGAGGGGAGGGGAGGGAGGGCTGGGGTGGGCGGAGGCAGGCGGCTGCCGGGCGCCGCTCCAGATGAAAGGCCCGGCGGCCTGTCGGGAACCCAAGGTCGCCGAGTTCTCCCGAACTCTACGCCCCGGGTGCTGCACACGTGGGTGGTGGTGGGGCGGGTAGGGCTTCTGCACCCCGTGATCCTGCACTGTGGGGTGTTGCGGGCCAGGTGCACCCACTCCCCCAGGGGTGGCACGCCCCAATGTACCCAGACCCCCCTTTCCCAGGTTAGAACCCCTGGGTTAAGGGCTTCCCCTGGGTCTCAAGACCCTCGACCCCCTGTTGCTCATGCTAAAATCCACACACGGAGTGGGGGGGTGGGTCCCCCTGCCTGACGCGGGCTGACCCAGTGGGGGAGGCCGACCTCAGGCTCCTTCATGGAGGCAGGGAAGAATATAAACGAGGAGCTGATACCACGGGCTCAAGTAGAAAATGTTTTGAAAAGGAGGATTGCAGCGTATGTACAAATGTGCTCGACGCAGTGGATGATGTATGGGTTGTTACAAGAGCTGTAAGAACTCTCCCCTCCCCAAAAAATGATTTAAAAATAAAATATTCTTCTGAAAAACTCATGTCAGGTTTTCCCCCTCTGCATTCCTGACCTTGGGGGCTGGGTCCTTTTCGGGGATTCCCCCCACCTGCTGTGCACTGTGTGTGTGGGGGGGATTGAGAAGTCTCCCTGACCCCGCCCTCCATGCCAGTCAATAGACCCACAGATACCTTCAGCTATCTCCCAGTCCTCTCCAGGGAGGAGGGATGCAGGCAGGATTACCCTGGGTTAGGGCCTTCCCCCTCCCCAAGAAATCACAGCCATGATCACCACTGAATGGGGGAGGTTCTAGAGACAGGTCCCCCAGTTGTATGTGACCCTCCTGGGCTCAGATGCTCACCAGCAGGAGGGGGGAGGGTGCTGCGGAAGAAAGGGGTGCTGCGGAAGAAAGGGGTGGCAATCCCATCAGGGGGAACCTGGGCAAGCAGTCCCCTCCCTGCAGGAGCGGGAACAGACTTGATGCCAACTCTCCTTTTCTTTCAAACATCAAACGTTATCAGTTTGCCCTGTGGCCGGGACCCACTTCAAGCGGGCGGCAGCCCCACGTGAATAACAGAAAGCGGGGGAAGCAGGTGTCACCTTGCCGGGAAGCCGCACTCCTGGCCCGGAGCCAGCTCTGCCCCACAGCTGCCGCTCTCGCCATCCCGGGCCCTTGGGAGGGAGTGAGGGCACCTGGCCAGCAGGGCCTCTGGGGTGCCCTGCCCTGCCCACAGCTGACTCTGTGCACCTGCTGGATACAGCTCTGAGGGCCCCCTTCCCGGCCTGGGGAGGCGTGTGGGTGGGGCCTCAGAGACAGGCTGACGCCCCAGTCCAGGACCTCAACTCTAAAGGTGTGGGGCTCCCCGGCTTCTCCATGGGGAACAGAGACCGTGTTTTCTGCACTACAGGTGTGTGTGTGTGTATGTGTAGGGGTTGGTAGGGGGTGCTGACCCAGGAAGCAAAGCATCTGCGTCTGCACACCTGGGGTCCCAGGGGAGGTGTGGCCCCCTGACCCACTTTACAAGGTGTGCATGGGAGGTGGCCCACGGGGGAGGGGGTGGGGGTGGGGGGAGAGTCATCTCAAAGCCAAGTCCTGGTGACTGGAACAGTCGGCCACTGAAGGCCCCGGGGAAGGTTCTGGAAAAACTGGGACAGGCCTGGTGAGGGTCACGGGGCTCTGAGAGGGCCGCTGGGTGGGCCCATAAACCTGTGTGCCTCCAGGCGCCAGCTCAAAGCGGAGATGCCACGGGCCTGCTCTGACCCCTGGTGGCTGCTGTGGGAACAGCAGCCCCGGCCGACTTGCTCACCTTGGACCCAGCCCCCAGAGGCCCCTCTTGGCTTCTTGCAGAGCTGACACCCAGGGCAAACGGTCCAGTGAGGTGGGTGCCGGCCAGTCGCTTTCGGATCCTAGAACCCAGGAGACTGCCTCCCCCACGTTCCTGGGGGGCCAACTTCTTAAGTGCGAGAGGTGGTGGGGCTGGCTGGGGAGGGAGGAGAGGGGGGCAGATCCTGGGAGGTGCGGGGTCCCCTGGATGACGCCCAAGAAGCCCACAGGGGTTCATTTTGGTGTTTGGGATGAACAAGGGCCACATGCAGTATTTTCCCCCAAAGCACATCGCAGGGTCTGCTCTCGGGACTGCTAACACAGATCCCAAGCTTTCGGGTGGGGGGGGGGATGTGGGGGTGCATCCTGGGCACTGTGGGGGGCTGAGCATTCCTGGTCTCTACCCCCTCAATGCCAGTGACACCCTGCCCCAGGGCTGACACCCACACCGTGCCCAGCGATCAGCCAGTGTCCCCGGGGACAGAACCTCCAGGACAGCTGGGCATCAGAGTCCAGGACGTAAGGGCAACAACGTAGAACTTGAGTCAGACTGCAGATGACTGCGCTTGCAGGGCATGACCTTGACCTTGGAGGGGACCCACGCGGAGGAGGGGTGGACGGGGACATAGGCTACGCTCAGAACTTTGCTCTGCAGCACCCGCCCCTCCAGAGAAGCCAGACTCATCACCGTCGTGTTACGGCCAACGCAGGGACCCTGGAGGACGCGGGGGGCTTCCCTGGGAGTAGCAGGGGGCTTCCGACTGCTACCCTGCAGAGGAGGGGTCGTAGTCCCCCCCTGTTTCCCCCCCCCCCCGCCAAATGTAACCACTACACCACCAGGGCTCCTTGGACGAAACCCCGCCATGCCAAGGTCAGAGGGGCTTGTCCGGAAGGTCTCAGGACATACTTATAAGAGTTCAGACATGGGCTGAGCCCCGGTGGCGTAGTGGTTGTGCGCGGGACTGCGGTCCACTGGGACGGAGGTTCAATTCCAGCAGTGGGGCTGGGCCTCCTCCTCCCACCGCTGGAAAGCAGTGATGCCCCCCAAAAACAAACAAACAAAAAGAGTTCAGACACATGGACAAGGGGAAGCAGCCCCACGTGAACCGGTCACAGACTCGCCCCCGACAGATAGGCTGAGAATCTGGGTCTCCCTAGGAATGTTGGTGACCCAATTCAGACAGGCACAGATGATGGACGGGCGGGCGGATGGAGGAGGTGGGTGGGTGGGCAGGACACAGTGTGCCCTAGGGAGTCCGGGGTGTCAGAAGTCAATCAGGAAGCCCTCCTTTATACACACGCAGAACACACAGCCCTATGTTCCAGGGGACGACACACATGCACCACGCATGACACACACATATGCCACGGCACACACGCAATACACCTCTGTAACCAATGCAACGGGGGCTGTTGCTGCTGCTGCTTCTGTCAACCCACTGAGGGGCCCCCTGATCCCAGCTGAGGTGTCTTCAGTCACCTACACACGTGTGAAAGTTGGACACCGATTCCGAACTAACGCGTTAGAATGACGGCGCAGGCCAGGAGTATTGAAAAGACCGCATGATCCCCACCCCACCCCTCAAAAAAACCAAACAGATCTGTCTTGGAAGAAGTACCGCCTGTGTCCTTAGGGGTGAGGATGGAGAGGCTTCATAAAGCACACTATCTGCTGTCAACCTGAATCAAGGGGTGGAGCCCAGCCCGTCCATCCATCAGGCTTTGGCCAATGAAGCCTCTGAGTGGGCGTGGTCTTCTCCAAAGATTCTGGGCACTCCAGTCTTCTTCCCTGGAGGCGGGAGACAGACACTCTGCTTGTGTTCCTGCTGACAAGGCACATGCAGCTAGCGCTGTTCATGGAGTCAGAGTCCTGGAGCTGGAGGAGTCACGTGGACACCCACCCCATCGAACCGGACCAGACCCCTTCTAATGTCCTAGCACAGAATGCTTCCACCGCCACTGCAGCCACAAGACGTTCCACCCACGGGCCTGTGATCGTCCTGCATTCGGCTTCATTGCCTGTGTTGTGTGAGTCTGAGGAGGAAGGTATGGATGATAGCGGACACACGGGCTAATATTGCACTTAGGGACTTGACCTGGACTGGGCTGGAATGTTTTCTTTTTTTAGGCATCACTGCTCTGGTGGTGGGAGTAGGAGGCCCAGCCTTTGAACCTCCATCCCAATGGGCTGCAGTTCCGCGCACAACCACTATGCCACCAGGGCTCAGCCCGGAATGTTTTCTTACTATACAATCGTTCTTTCTAGAAAGCTCTTTCTTGTACACACACACACGAGTGTCTACGACAGGGGTGCAATCTGCTAGTCGATCGCAAATGCAGTGTGGGTGGCTCGCGTGCCGTCAAACATAGATGTCAGCCTATCATCAATCCCGTCACTTCATTGATGTGCAGTGCAGCCAATCAGACGCAATCTTCAGGGTCAAGCGCACACACAAACAGCTGCACTAAGTGCAACAAAACCCACAGACTGAGTTATCGTCCATTTTTAGGCCTTATTTTTTTCTCTCTCTTAAACACAAGAAGGGGTAATAAGAGGAGTGGGGGGGCTGGACCAAGTAAGAGACAAAAATGTACCACTTTCATCCGGAATGGGAGATTTTGACACCACAGGTGGACATTCAGCTGAAGTCCGGAGCACACGAACAGTTCTGGAACTTAACTCGCAGCAGAGAAGCACCCAAACATGAGAAACTGCCCTCCCTCCTTGACTGCATTACTTATCTGTGTGAGTCAGCCTTTTCCCACAGAGAGATCATTCCGTCCAAGCGCCGTTCCACCACGACGGATGATCATCTATCTGGAAGGGGGCTTGAGGCCGGCTGTCCCGACTCGGCATCCCCGGCTCATTCCATTCAGTGCAAGTCATCAGAGCCGTCTCAGGTCATGCCAGAAAAATGTGCACAGTTCATGGCGCTGCGTTGTGCCTTATGAACTCATGCGGTCATGCCAGGCACATGAACGCGCAGTGCACTTATAAAGGTTCTCATTGCATTTATGGATAAATGTGTTAAATAGTAGATGTTTTACATTTCTTTTAGCTGGTAGATCCTTTTATAAGTAGCCCGCAAGCCGAAAAAGTGGGAGCGCCCCGGTCTCTGAATTTGTTTCTTTAGTTCACTGGGACTCACACAGCCCTAGAGCTGGATGGACACAGCGGTTCCTGCGAGGGGACCCTGTAAAGGCCAGTGTGGGGACGACGTGGGGTCAGGGCGGGGCTTGTTCTGGGGCAGAAGGGGGCTGTGAGCTGGGGCGGATTGGTGGCGTCCAGCAGCCGCAGCAGGAAGAATGTCCTGCGGGGGGGAGTGGGCACTGGGTTGTCATGCGTCTCGTGAATGTTGTACGCTCTCCCCCTTGGAGGCCTTTCTGGTTTAAAAGCCCCTGGCACCTCCTCACGTGCCACAGAGCCTTCCCAGAGGCCGTGGGCGCACGCCCAGTCCCCTGCCCTCCAGGGCGGGCGCTGCCGCCTCCAAGCCTTCACCGCGACCAGAGGCCCACAGGCTCCCGGCAGGTCACCCTGGGCACCGGCAGGGCTCCGTGGTCCCCTTAGAAGGCCACAAAGGGGGAGTGGGGTCTTCTCCTGCCAAGGCACCTCAATTCCGGGCCAATGCATCTCGCAGCGCGGCCACCACCCACCGCACAGCGGGGCATGGGGGGGCGGCTTCCCGCTCCCTGGGGTGCCGACAGCTATGAGATTGCACCGAGAGAGAAAGGGAATAAGGGCCTGCAGCCCCCGCCTGCAGATGAGGCGCCAGTCCAGTCCGCTGCCCCCCCACTCCCCACCCCCACGGCGCAGGTCCCGCAGCTCAGGCGCGGTGTCCCTGGGGACCGTGGCAGCAAGGGGACTCTCCACCCCTCGGGCGGTGACGTAACCAGAGCAAAGTGACCGTGGGCGGCCGGGCGGCACGGAGGCCGGAGCCCAGCCCCCTGCCCACTCACACCTGTGGCTCTCCGCCCGGGCACCTGCCACCGGCCCCTGGGTCGCAAACGCAGCCTCGCAGCCCACCCCCAGCTTCTGACCCGGACTGCGAGCCGGGGCCCCGTGGCCCTCGGGAGAAGCCGCGAGAGGCCAGCCTCGAAGGCCCCCTGGGCAGCGCCGCCCCGTCCCGGCGGGTCCCCGGCGCGTCGGAAGGGCCTCGGCCACAAGGGGGCGCTCGTCGTGCGCCGCGGCCTCTACATCCCGCCCGTCCGCCAGGGGGCGCCGTGCCGGGAGAGCCCGCGCCAGGGGGCGGGTCCGCGCCCCGAGCGCCTCAGCAGGAACTCCCCAGCCTGAGACGAGGACGCAAGGCCGGGCGCTCCGCGGCAGCCCGCCCAGGTCCACGACGCCGGGGGGAGGGGGGGGCCAGCGCGCAGCCGCAGATCTTTCGAATGTCGTTAAACTCGCACTGCCCGCGTGGGTTTCTCGCCCCCCCCCCCCCCCCCCCGTCGCTCTCCCGCACAGCGGCGGGCGGCGGTTTAGACCCATCGGACTGTGTGGGGCGGCCACGCTACCGTCGATGAGACTGTGAAGGGGGAGGGGGCGGGGAGGCCAGAGCGATTGTGGGGGACCCGGATGTGACCGAGACCGGAAGTGAGCTCCTGCCGTCGGGGGGAAAAATGGCGCCCAGGGCCGTGCTCCTGGCGGGGCGGCCGTGGACCTTCGATCTGCTACAAAGCGGAAACTGCGGGATCTACAAGGCGCCCTGAGACAAGCTGTGCCCCCCCCATTCCCCCCATCCCCCACCCCCGGCGTGGGAGGCGCCGTCGTGGGTCCGCGCCAGACTGGACGCCCGTGGGCGCCGACAGCGCCGTGGACCACCTGCATCTTCCTGCGCCGAAGCCCCAGGGCCGGCCCAGCCGGCGCCACGGGCCCTTCCCGCGGCCGAAGGCAGGCGCACAAGCTCACCGGGCGAGACAGACGTCCAGAAACCAGTGGAACCGAGGCTGGGGGGCACGGCGCCCCGACGGCCCCCCACTGCCCACCGGCACCCCGGGCGGAGCCGAGGGCCCCTCCCCGTGAGCCCCGAACAGACGGAAGCCACATTCCAGCACCCACCTGCTCTGGGGCGCAGCCGGTGACTTCCGCGACGTCGGGGG